>PVHX01013252.1:0-55551 GCA_004024805.1 Geosciurus inauris
AGTTCACACTTTTGAAATTTCACAGAAGAATTTTAAGGCCAAAACATAGTGGGTTCATTTCTCTTCACTTCCAAGAACAAATCTGATGCTTTACTCAAAACCACATTAAGCTTCCAGTTCAAATCCCAACCCAACCTTGTGCCCTCCTGCACTGAAGTTCTTTCCATCGATTAAAGCTGACAGGGTCAGTTTGACTCCTGGTCGAAGAGTTTGAGTATAACCCAGTCCAATCAAGCTGGCATTGTTTACTTTAGCAGATAGAGAAGTTCTACAATCCAGCTTATATTTAGCAGCAATGCCAAAACGGGTATTGTTGCTACCAGCTGTCCATGCAAGGTTTATTGATGTTTCGATCTTCTCATTAACTTTCTGGTAGATAGAACCTCCAAATTCAGTGCCATCATTCACATGAGTATGCAGTTGGAAGTCTGCAGCCTTATAACCCAGGGCAAAATTATTCTGAGACAGTTTGGATTTAGCTGTGTCAAAACTCATCTGATAGCCAGCAAGCCAATCTTCAAAAGCCAATACAGCCCAGCCATAGATGGTTGGTCCAGAAAAATCTATATCAACATTACTGCCAAGACTGAAACAATCCCGTTTATAGGAGGCCTTCAATTTTCCACTCTTCTTTCCTGTGTTCGGTACAAATATGGTATCAAGAGTCAGTTTCAACCCGTCAGCCAACTTATTCTCCAAAGAGATTTCTGTCCCAAGAGTATTGTCTGTGTTCCATTTTTGGGTGAAGGTAAGTCCATAGTTACAGACCTTATATTTGGTCTCTAGGTTGCCCGACGCTTTCCCTGTATCAGTATAAGCATGACCCGAAGTAGAAAATTCCACTCCACTACAAGACTTGGTTCTCAGATCTATTTTGACCATGCCAAACCCATATCCCTTGTTGCATCCTTGGCAGCCTTTCCTAGGTCACAGTAAGTCGGTGTGTTACACATATCTCCAACCTAAGGGCCTGTCTCGGCTCCGCCAGGGCAACGCTGAAGGTCTTCTTCAAACCAACCTGGATTTTTAATCTTAAGACAGTTTTGCTAAGTGGCTGAGGCTGGCTTCAAACTTGTGATCTCAAACTCCTGCCTCAGCCTCCCAAGTTTCTGGGATAAGAGGCATGTGCCACCGTGCCTGGATCCTCTCTATTTTACTATATATTTGAAATTTCTCATAATAGGAGAAAAGAGAAACACAAGGAGAAGGACCCAGTTAGGACTGGAACCCTGGCATCTATGTTCAGTGTCCGCACTCTTAGTCTTCATGCCATAATATGGTTGTGTGAAGGCTGAGCCTCACCAGGACTATATAGCACCAGTGTCCCCACTCAGGCCCTGTTGTGGGCCTGCAGATGGGGCCCCTCTGTACATATTTTGGGAAGATGGGAGGTGCTTAAGCCTGGATGGCAAGCAATTGGTCCTGGCCCTACAGTCTGGGACCACCACCAGATTTGTGCCTGAGAAATCTAGCTGTCTGCCCATGGCCTCAGAGTCTCTGCCCCAGCCACTTGAATAGGCTCAGAAAAGAACTAAGGCTGGTGGCTATAGGTGGCTAGACCTGTTCCTGGAGTATTTGAACTCACTCAGGGCTTGAAATCAGCCTAGAGGCCAATATCATTGCCCAGCTTTTATTCCATCAGCTGGTGTGGGAAGCCCATTTTGGGGGTGGGGGGAGAGAGAGAGGAACATCTCCATCAAACTCCAAGAAAAACGGAGATTCTTGAATGTTACAATCACTGAAGCATATCCGGTGGCCTGAAGTAGCCTGGAGAAAGGCCCAATGACAACAGTGAACAGAGGAGGAGGGTCCCAGAATTCACTATGAAGGGAGGGGGTGCACCAGCAGACTGGCATCTGTCCTGGGGGAATGAATAGGAGGTCTGGGAGGTGAGCAGTTCTGGGACCTTCTTACAAGTCTAAGCATTAACCAGCGAACTGAGTCTTAGGGATTGACCCAAGACAAGTGAAAACACCCGACCTCAAAGACAATTGTTCAAAATAATGTACATAGTGGTTTTATTCATAATCGGACAGAACTAGAGACATCCCAGGTGTCCACCCACAGGAAAAGGGCAGACCATGTTCCGTCCACACCATGTAATACTGCTCACTGAAAAGAAGATGAAAACTACTGATAAACACAACGATCTTGAAAACAATGCGTGGGCTGGGAGATGCCTCACACTATAGGACTCAATTTATAGGATGGTCTAGAACAGATTAAACTAAGGGAAAAAAGTCACAATGGTGTTTACAGGCGGGGGTAGAGGTGGTGGGGATTGAATGGGAAAGAACATGAGGAAACATTTCGGAGTGAAGGTCATGTTTTATATCTTTTTTTTTTTAAAGGCTTCCATATTTATTTATTTATTTATTTTAATATTTTTTAGTTGTAGATGGATGCAATATCTTTATTTTATTTATTTATTTTAGTGGTGCTGAGGATCGAACCCAGTGACCCATGTGTGTGAGGCAAGCGCTCCACCACTGAGCCACAGCCCCAGCCCCTCATGTTTTATATCTTGATAGGGGATTTGAATTACATAGGTGTATGAATTTGGCAAAACTCTTAGAATAGTAGATATAAGATTTGTGCATTTGATTATACAAAAACTTACCTTAAAAAAACTGTAAACACATATGGAACTCTAGTTAATGATATACATGTTGAAGTGTTTCGGGGTAAAGCATATGTACCTTATTTGGAAATGCATCTAAAAAATAAGATGAATAGACAGATGGATAGATAGATAGATGATAAAGAAAATAAGGCTGAATGTTAATTTTAGTGGATATGTGGGTGTTTACAATTTTTTCCACTTTCATGTATGTTTAAAAATTTGTATAGCAGAATGTTGTGGGGAAAATAACTGGTGCTAATTGTATTTCTTAGATGGACCCTGACTGATAGAGTCTAGTGTGTATACTAATTTATTCAAGGATTTTTTTATTGATTGACATTTAGGCTGACATGGTTCACTGTTGCTAGCAAGGCTGCAATCCTTATTCGTGTCTTTTTGTGCACCTGTAAGAGTGTGTTTCTCAGACAAAGACCTGGAAGTGACTTTGCTGCTTGTAAGGGCCTGCATTGCTTCATAAGGAGCCAGGGAATACCAGGCCCAGAGAAGGAGATGATTTGCTCAGGCTCACACAGGAAGTCTGTGGTGGAGTTGGGACAGGGTTCCTGATCCCATGCTTGTGACAGGAAAGGTAAAGGTCTTTCCTTGCTTCTTTGGCCTCCAGTGAATACTCTTGGGGAGAGACAGAAATAGCAGAGACTGCATTAGGTCAGGGTCATGAGATCTTTAAAGGAAAGTGGTCAGCCAGGGAAGAAGGCCTAGAGAAGGTGGCTATTGTCACCCTCAATGTCATAAGGGTCTCTAAGCCTAACTCAGAGGCGCAGCAGAGAAGTGTGTAGCAGAAAGAGGAGGTGGCACCTTTCCTAACATGCATGTCCTGACCAGTCAGTGACCAAAAATAATGAGAGCAGGCTGGGCTCCTGGTGATCATAGTGCCCTTTAGACAAGGAACTGCAACTGAGATCTGCAAGGACCATCCACAGACTTCTGAGGTTGCCAGGGGCCGGCAAATACACCAGCCAGCCAGAGCCAGGGAGGCTGGGTTCCATTCTCCCCTCAGCGGCGTCTGCAATGCTCCAATTAGGGAAGAAAAAAGAGAGGAGAAGAGGAGAAAAGACCAGAACCCTACCAGGCAGGTGAGTAACCTGATGAAGGCTGATGCTAGCTGGAGGGGCAGGTGGAGGCTGGAAGACAGATCTGGAGGACAGATCCTAAGGACAGGATGGGGGTGTAAGGAGCAGGGAGCTCTTTATTTATTTTATTTTTTTAAATTTTTAGTTGTTCATGGATCTTTATTTTATTCATTTATTATTTATAAAATATGTGGGCGCCTCACGCATGCTAGGCAAGCACTCTACCGCTGAGCTACAGCCCCAGCCCCCAGGGAACTCTTTAGAGTGGAAAGGTGTGTGCAAGGTTGCACTTCACCATTCAGCATGCAGCCTTTGGGGTGGGCAGCCATGCTGGATGCATTTTTAGACATAATAAGGGTCAGAGGGAGTTCTCCATGACTTAAAGGTGATATTTTTTTGATGTAGAAAAAGTACTGAACTAAAAACCCCATTTTTTCCCCTAAGCCCTTAAGTGTTATTTCAAATTTTAATATCCTAATTGTAAATCCAAATTCCTTTAAACAGTCTCATTACAACTCATTTTATTAAATTCCTTTAAGCGTTTTGAAGTGCATTTATAAATGGATGCATCCTGTTTTTCTTTGGAACACTTTGCGTGCCTGACCTAACAAGCAAAACCTTCCCAAGCACTTAAATTACTCTTGTAAATTTAATAAATCAAAATCATAAATACGGTGAATCTCAGGTTCTCATAAACATCCCAATACTGTTTATACAACTAATCAAATTCTCTTACAACTTTTAATTTAAAACCACAAGTCTAAAATCAATTACCCAATTACACATTTACAATGTAATCTAAGATATGTCAAATTTTCTTACATATCACAAGCCCTGCAAATGCCTAATATGTGCAGATCATTCCTAAATTTAATATAAATGCATTAATATGATAATTGACTTCATTATTTCTGTGTTTAATTTATACCTTCCAGGGGTTTTAAAGACCCCTTTTCACTAAGGGAATTGCTTTCTTATCCCAAGAGAATTGAGGTTCCCACACCAGCAACATCCCTTATTTCCAGTGAGCTGAAGTTCCAGGTCAATCATACATGGCTGTGGTTTGGGGACAATCTCACAGGGCTGTGGCTGCCATTGTCCAAAAGCTGGGCTGGCCCTAGAGACTTAAATTATGATCATCCTGGGTGCTTCCTCTCATGTACTTTTTTTGGGGGGTGGGTGCCAGGGATTGAACTCAGGGGCCCTCAATCACTGAGCCACATCCCCAGCCCTATTTTGTATTTTGTTTAGATACAGGGTCTCAGTGAGTTGCTTAGCACCTTGCTTTTGCTGAGGCTGGTTTTGAACTCGCGATCCTCCTGCCTCAACCTCCCAAGCCTCTGGGATTACAGGCGTGCACCATCATGCCTGGCTTTCATGAACTTTCTGATATGACATTCGTGGATTCCAAACCATACTGTTCAAATACAACTAGACTCCTCATCTGGGCCCCTTAGATTCAAGTTATATCATCACTTAAATTATATGTCTAATTTGCATTTGCCAACCCCACCCCACCCCACAACCACGTTGCATCTAGTTTCATCCAGTGAGTCACTTTCTTTGTTCAAGATTCACTGGAATTCCCTCTCCTTTTTCAATTTTTCCTTTCTGTCAAGGACACCACTTGTAACAAAAATTTAAAATGCCTGTTTGCATTCTATCTGACTCTGTGTTTTGCCTGCTTGATGGTTAGTAAACTAAATTAATTTTAATGGCATTGTATTGAAAGTTGGGACAAGCCAGTGGACATATTGGGGTAGCAATGGAGGGTTCTTTAAGAGAGTCTGTGGTGTGTGAGAGTTGACTGACAGTTGTTTCCATCACAACATTCACACTGTGGCCATGCTTCCCTGGGCTGCTCCCAGTCAAAGATGAGCACCATGGGAATGTTGAAGCTGGCCCCTTCCTGTCATGGAATTCTTCACTATGGAATTTCCATTTTTGCTTGGAAAGGAAACTCCCCAGGGTTCTGGCCAAGCCCTTCTCAGACTGCTTTGGATCCGATACTCTTCCTTCCTGGCAACCTGTCCTTCCCTCTCTCCTTACACAAGTGTTAGCCCTGTACCACTGTCTGAAGGTTTTCCCTCCCTATTCCTGTACCCTTCATCCTGCACAGATGTGCCTCCTAATCAGTCTCTTGCATGTCCAACCCTATTTTGGTGCCTGCTTCTTGATGGACTTGACCCAGCGGAGATGAAATATGAGAAAATGAGCAGAAAGATGGCGGGGCTTGGGTTCTGGCTCACTTGCGGGCTGGCTCGCCCATCCCAAGTAGAATGTGGAGCACTGATAGCCTCTGCACCAGGAGGTAGCCGAACTGCGGTCAGTTGCACAAATGGTGACCTAGGAAAATGTCCCCCTGGAAGATAGCACCCTTGATGCTACAATGACACATGCATTTGAAGGATATAGAGAGAACATTGCCAACCACTTTTGGGGTTGTATCAACCTTGAAGCCCAGCAGAACCTAGTTTGGGACATAGTGAGTCTGAAAAGGGAGGGAAGAGATTAGACCTAGTGGTGTAAGAATCAGCTAGCATATGCCATGGGAAGCCGGGAGCAGCCCTGGGATTGAATTTTGAGAGTGGCACATGAGACTGAATAAAAGATAATTTTTTGACATGGGGTACTTTTCTAGGACACTGAGCTTTAACACCCTGGCAAGAACTCCAGGGTCAGTGAAAACTCACTGCTAGGGTGTCTCTTAGAAGAAGCCTATCACCAATGGCCTATTCTGAGCAACACAGAGATGACTGAGCTACCCTGGGAGGCAGGAGAAGGAGGGATAAGAAGGTTCAGGCATGTTGGAAAGGATATTTTCTGTGAGGTCTAAAGATTCATGAGAGGTCTACATTCCAAGGGATGCCTGAAGGGCTTGACATTCAACAAGCCATTAAGTTTGCTCTGGCCATGGGGCACCTATGTCCCTAAGTGTGCAGCAGCTGACCATGGGAGAGGTGGTCCCAGAACTGGATTTGTAGATAGTCACAGGGTGTATGGGCCTGGAAGTAATGGTGGCCAGGTGGTGGCACTCATGAGGGGAGGGACAATATGGCACCAACTAGCCAGGCTGGAGCAGCAGCAGAAGGAGGCTGACCCACAGGAAGTTGCAGTGGTATTAATAGAGCACGGGGTCTCTCATGGCCTGAATGTGTATGTCTCTCTCACCCTCTTGGGTTGAAAACCTAACCTTTGGTTGTGATGGTGGGGCCTTTGGGAGGTGATTAGGTTTAGATGAGGTCATGAGAGTGGAGCCCCATGGTGGGATTAGTGACCTTGTAAGAAGAGGAAGAGACCACAGCCCTCTCTCTTTGCCAGGTGGAGATAAAGCCAGAAGATAGCCATATGCAAGCCAGGAAGAGGACTCTCTCCAGGAATACAATCTGTCAGCACCTTGATCTTGGACTTCCCATCCTCTAGAACTATGAAAGATAAATGTCTGTCCTTAAAGCCATACAGTCCCACGTTATCATGCTTGTTACAGCAGCCTGTGTTAGTAAGCTTTCTGTTACTAGAACAAATATCTGAGATAAGCAACTTATAAAGAGACAAACTTTAAGCCGGGCGTGGTGGCTCACGCTTGTAATCCCAGCACTTTGGGAGGCTGAGAAAGGAGAATCGTGAGTTCAAAGCCAGCCTCAGCAATGGCGAGGCGCTAAGCAACTCAGTGAGACCCTGTCTCTACATAAAACACAAAATAGGGCTGAGGATGTGGCTCAGTGGTTGAGTACCCCTGAGTTCAATCCTTAGTACCAAAAAAATAAAGAGACGAGGTTTACTTTGGCTCATAGTTTTGGAAGTTTCAGTCCATGATTAACTGGCCCCTTTGCTTTAGGGCCTGTGGTGAAGCTGCACATTACAGCAGGAAACTGAGGTGATGCAAAGCCCCTTGCCTTATGGCTGGCACTTCTGAAAAAAGAGGAAGAGGTGAGCGTCCCACTATCCTCTTCTAGGGCACTCCAATGTCTGGAAGACTCCCACTAGGACTCATTTAAGTTCCCACCACCTCCCAACAGCACCAAGATGGAGACCAAGCCTTTATCCTGTGGGCCTGTGGTGGACATTCTGGATCCAAATGATAGCACAGCCTAAGCAGATGAAGACAAGCATCCCCAGGGGCAAAACAGAGAGGATACCTACAAGGGTGCTGCTTCACATCTATGATCAGAAGAAAACATGCATGTAGGACCCGGAGGTTGAGGTTGGCCGCCCAAGTTTAAAGAGTCAATTTTAATTTTTAGAACTCACCGACCAAGGAGGAGGCTAGTCCCCAAAAAGAGAGATCCCAGAACACTGCAGTCAGTGTGTGTACTGTGATGACCTCCATTCCTCCTCTGAGGATCTATGCCTATTTACTCAGGGACGTGGGACATCACACAGTCTCTGTTGCAATGGCTCAATCTGCTGATATAGCAGGAAAGTGGCTGCAGATGGTGAGCAGACAAGAGTAGCTGGGTCACTTTTGTGTATTACAAAATATTATTCTTTTACTTTTTATCCCAACCATTAAAAACCATTCTTAGCTTATAGGCTGTATAAAAATGGGCAGTGGGCCAGATGTATGGGCCATAGTATGTAGACATTTGTCAACTTAATGCTTTTGGTTAAAAAAAATTAGTATTACCATTAAAGATGCAAGTAACATAAGTGACCAAAAGGGACCAGGGATAGGATAACAGGGTATGGTGGGGACTGGGCCAAATTGGAATATGCATTTCCTATATTAACACATTCAAAATAAAAATACATTCCTACATAGTAGTATATTTCTTAATAAAGGCACATCTGTGGGACAGATACAAACTTTGAGTATCAGTTTGCAACCTCTGTGACTTTGTCCCTTATCTAGCTCACTCATCCACAAGGCTGTGTAGAAGAAAATATGGAAAAGACCTCCTTAGGATCCCCAGATTCAATCCCTTCATTGTCAAGAGGAGCAGAACCCAACCAGTTCAGCCCAAGTCCCAACCCTGCCTTTCCTCTCTCCTTCCCTGCATTTCTCTAAAGAGGCTCAAAGCAGGAGGCAACTATGGCTGATGACTTGAAGACAGTAGCCGCTCACTCTGGCTGCATCACGTAATTAATTCATTCACCCACTGAATGAAAAAATGATTCAGCTGACATGAGTGAGCAGCCAGAGCTGCCCCATATCTGAAGGTCAGACATCAGAGCCCAGATCTACGTGTGGAATGTAACCATGAGGACCACATGACTGAGGGTGGGGGACAGCCACAGGGAGTTGGGTCCCAAGCACTCAGAGGGGTGCAGTCCCCTCTCCACCTTCCCAGGTGGGATGCAGATGATTTAAATATCACAGCCACAGGAGTCAGACAGACGTTTCAATGTCACCCCGATTAGGGGGCTTGCCAGGTTGGATGGGCTCTTGAGTGAAGTACTAGGGATACCTGCTGGAAGAGAATGAGGTCCCCACAGCCACACAGGCCCAGCACCCAAGTGGTCTTCTAAGGGAAACAGGAAAGTCTGAGGCTCAAGTGTGCTATGGCATTTTGACAAATTCTGTAAAATGGAAAGATAGGTCCTTACTAGGCATGTTGAATAGTGTTCTTCTAAGGACCAAGAGTCAAATGATGCCAGGTGAGGTGGTACATGCCTAAAATCCCAGCAGCTTGAGAGACTGAGGTAGGAGGATTGTGAGTTCAAAGCCAGCGTCTGCAAAAGTGAGATGCTAAGCAACTCAGTGAAACTGTCTCTGAATAAAATACAAAATAGGGCTGGGGATGTGGTTCGATACTTGGTACCCCAAAAAAAGAGTCAGATGAAGATGGAAATACTGTGTAAAGGTAAGGTAGCAGTTAAAGGGCTAGAAGATGAATTTCTAAGAGCAATGCACTCTTATGGTTGCCATTATTGTTATTTTTGTTCTGTGAGGGGAACAGCTGCACCAGCTGGTCCCAGAGGCAGAACAAGGACATTGAGCAGTAGGCAGTTCTGGTACCAATAGAAGGAAGACTATTGTAGCAGACATATACAAACATGGAAGGGACTTCTACATTAGACACTGAGCTTGCCGTCACTGGCTCAAGCCCAGGCTGTATTTGTAGTGATGCTGTGAGAGTGTCAGGCAGCTGGTGGAAGGGGGAGATTTGCACTGAGTAACCCTGGGGTCCCTTTCATGCTCATGCTCTGAATATCAGATTTGGTAGCAGGTAGGGATGAAGGTCAGGCAGTGAAAGCAGGAACCTTGAGCTGTGCTCCAGGCCAGCCC
This sequence comes from Geosciurus inauris, assembly GCA_004024805.1. Classification (NCBI taxonomy): domain Eukaryota; kingdom Metazoa; phylum Chordata; class Mammalia; order Rodentia; family Sciuridae; genus Geosciurus; species Geosciurus inauris. Next base: position 9,944 of record PVHX01013252.1, read on the forward strand.
CTGTTCCAGCTTGCTGACCCTCCCTAGTCCCTGCTTCAGTCCCCACCCTGGCTCTGTAGCCCAAGAGGAGGGGCTTCACTGCACCTGTGACTCCTCCAGTCACAGATGTCTTTTCAAGTGACCTTTTGTGTGGAAGTCTAGGCATTGGAGAGCTGGGTGATAATTGCTTGCTCGATTCTCTAGGTGACTTTGGTGGGACCTTCTTGCACAGGAGGGACTTGAGGAACATAGTTTGGAAACTCCTTTTTGGAAACAAGAATGCTTCCTTCAACCTTGGCAGTCTATGAACTGTCCACAGGATTTGGGTTGGGTTCCTGAATCAGCTGGGAAGATAGAATCTTCACAGATTCTCCCTTTTGGCGCCTATAGACAGCTCTCTCAGGCCCTAGCCCCTGGTTCTCCCACATTCCCACCTTCTGTGCCCTGAGAACCGAAGGTGAGGGTGTAGATTTACACAGATGACTTGATTAACGTCCCTGGCTCCATCAGAGATATAGGACAAAAGGAAGATATCAGAATTATAAAAACAAGCCTGTGTCCCTGGAGAAATCAGACCATTGGTATCCTGGGCTTGTGATTAGTCTGTGGGGCTCCAGCGCCCTGTGATTCTCAAAGTATTCGTGGGAATGAGTGGTCCTGCTAGTGGTAGCAGCCTGGCCTGGGGTGGGGAGAGATGAAGACCAGGCTTGCTAATCTGAGATCCACCCCTCTCCCTGCCAAACTTGTTTCAATTCCTCTTTGACGGCTCCCCATTCTGCAGGTGATCTTCGTAAAGGAGAAAACAATGAATTACCCAATTTCATAGATGAAACTTCATTCACCTGTTTGCATGCACATTTTTCCTCTATCAGCAACAACAGTACTAGCCTGAAAGGTAGACACCACAGGGACATCCCCAGTGCCTCTCAAGTGCCTTTTGCAGGGTCTGTGGCTCCTCCCTGTTGCTGTGAGCATGCCTGCGCTTCCAGTGGTCTCCTCTGGTGACCTGCCCCAGGCTACTGGAAACTCTTTTCCCCTAAGTGCAGATGGGCTGAAGTGCCTGGGAATTTACCTTTTCCTTAGCTAATAACTGGCAGGCACAGGAGTGTGGGGCTCTGCTCCCTGGTCTTGGCACAGGACAGTGAACAGCTCAACTCCAGAGCCCCTATGGGATCAGGCCAAAGGTACCCTCTATGGGAATCCGTTGCTTAGCTTTCTCCCTTTCCACCCTTGTTTCTACTCCCCCCACTGGTTTTTCTGGGAGCATGTTCTTGATAATTACTTGCATACAAATCCTTGTCCTAGGTACTCCTTGGCCAGGGCCTGACTGGGGTAGAAACTTAGAGATTATAATGTTGAGCCATCAATGGAGCTATAGGAAGGACTACAGAGATGAAGCCCAGCTCCTCCTCCTGTAGATGGAGAAACTGAGGTCCAGAGTAGAAAAGGCACTTGCCCAAGGCCTCACAGGGACCAAGGTTGAGCCTGAGCTAGAATCCAGGTTTCATAGACTCCCAGGTCAGGGAACTGTTCCACTACTGAGCAGCCCCTCCCAGCTGTCCTGTCATAACTGAAGCAGAAAGTGTTCTGAGCCTCTGGAGGTAAAGGAAAAGGAGCTTGGGGACTTACATAGGGAGAAGTCTCTGCCCAGGTGAGGAGGAGGGTGTTGGGTAGGGCTTCCTGAAGAGGAAGCATATGGGCTGGGCCTGGGAAGATGAATGATAAATGGGCAGACAGAAGGCTTAATGGCATTCCTGGCAAAGGGAAGTGCCAGGAACCAAGGCAAAGAAGCTGGAGAGTATAGATTTTGTTTGGTGTATTAGTCACTTTTACATTGCTATACCAAAGTATCTGAGGCTAGGTATTGTGTTAAAAAAAAGTTTATGACAAATGGCCCATGGCTGAGGTAGGTATCACTCACGTGGCCTGAACAGGGTCTTGCCCAGTTTCTCACATCAAATTAGGGGCAAGGCTGTGGAAGAAGCCAGACCTTCTGTTTCACAGGCTAGAGCCCTTTCACTTTGTACTGATGTTATTGTGGCTGGCCTTCTAGGCATCTCCTGGTGTGTACCACCGGCTCTATGGGGTAACATAGTTCTGAAGTTTCCACAGCTCTCTGTGCCAGACATACTCCTGGGACTGCCAAGCCTGAAGGAAGTCCTCAGCAAAGCTGACCTTGTCCAAAGATGGTTTCCCCCAGTCTCCTTCTCTGCGTGTGTGCTGTGCTGCCCACCACCAGGTGGGGTCTGTTTCTCTTTCCCTTGAATCAGGACTGGGCTCTGTGATTTACTTGGACCAACTGATTATGGCAGATGTGATGTTTTGAGTCTCCCACACCCAAACACTAAGAGGACTAGAAGCTTTCACCCCTCCTCCTTGGAATCTAGTCACCATGTAAAAGTTGAGTTGCTCTGAGACCAACTCAACTTGAGACCAACTCAACTCATGGTCAACATGGTTAGACCATGCAGCTAACCACGTGGGGAGGTGATGGAGGATCCGAAGGTTCCATGCATGTAGGTGCACCATCTAGGAATTCTCAGTCTCACCTTGTCATTAGTCTGGTGAGTGACCTCAGCCAATGCATGGGTATAAGAATCCCCAGCTGGAATTCACCAACTCACAGAATCATAAATAATGAAGTGTTATTTTTGATGTGACTACATTTTAGGGTGGTATGTTTTGCAGTAATCGATAACCTTAATATCTAGTTTAAGTTGTGTTTGTTATTTTTTCCCTGACCAAGAGTTTTTAGAAACTTTATGAAGTGGCTGGCAGGGACAGTGCCCTGGAGCCCAGCCCTGCCAGGTTTGTGCCATTTCCCCTGGCCCTATGTCATCTGCTTTCCACAAGGAAGGCTGCCCCAATACCTGCACTGCCTCTAGACTCTTCTGTGGTATGGTGTCACTGAGGGGCGGAGGCAACTCTGACTTTAGTGCCTGCTGGTCAGTTGTGGCAAAGGGCAGGGTTGGGAGCTGGAGAGGAACTCCTTTGTGACCCTCTTAGCCCATTATTAGGATGAGGTCCATAGAGGAACAACATTCACCAACCTCAGGTTTCATTGAGGTCCTGAGGGAGTGGATGAGTCAGAGCAGAACAGGCCCTTGCCTGTCCTTGGAGCTCTGGGGAGAAAGACCCAGAAACAGCACATCTCAACAAGCTCAGAACTGCAGATACCCAGAGAGGGAGGAAGTGGGAGCTGACACTGGTTCTGGGCTTTAAAGCGGAAGATGCTGCTGCCTGGTCTGGATGGTGGAGGGAGGGTACCCTGGAGGAAGGGTGAGTACATCCAGAGCCCCAGGGAGGGACAATCTGGCTGTGTTCCCTGGAGTAAGGGGCTCCAGTGGGGCTGGGAAAGGGGGTGGATGCCCTTCAGAGAGGATTTCAGCCTTGCTAACTAAGAGAAGGGAAAAGCAGAAGGCAAGGGTAGGAAATTTCTCAGAGCATCGGATAATGGAGGACAGGCCAGTGGCCTGGAGCCCAGCCCTGCCAGATTTGTGCCTCCGGGGGCAGCAGGAAGTCAGACTCAGGGGAGGTGACAAGTGTTCTGTCCCTGGCTCCATTGCTGGGCACCCGTGTGACCTTGGGCACATCCCTGGTTCTCTGCCAGCCTCATTGATGTCCAGTATCGGTCAACAAAAGTCCCATGAGTCCTGGTCTCAGGCCCTGTGCCAGGCCCTGGGAATGCCAAGATGAGCAAGGCAGTGTCCCCACTCCTAACTCAAGGGGAAGACAGGTGTTGACTGGTCCATTTCAGCACAGTCCAGTGGGGGCTGGGAGCTAGGGTAAAGGAAGGCCAGCCTGACCGATGGCTGGGGACCATCATGCTTTTTTTTTTTTTTTTTTTTTTTTTTTTTTTTTTTGGTATTAGGGATTGAACTCAGGGACACTCGACCACTGAGCCACATCCCCAGCCCTATTTTGTGTTTTATGTAGAGACAGAGTCTCACTGAGTTGCTTAGCGTCTTGCTGTTGCTGACGCTGGCTTTGAACTTGCCATTCTCCTGTCTCAGCCTCTGAAAGTGCTGCGATTACAGGCGTGTGCCACCGTGCCCGGCTCCATCACGCTTTTGATTTCCAGATGAAACCCTGAGTCCCGCAGTGGCAGTCCCCTGGGCTACCACATAGTCTTTAGGATAAAGATCAAACACTAGCTGAATGGTTCTCAGCATGTGATCCCCTTTCCTGGTAGTTCAGCAACACCTGGGAACTTGTTAGAAATACAAATTCTCAGGGCTGGGGATGTAGCTCAGGGCAAAATTGCTTGCCTGGTGTGCCCAAGGCTCTGGGTTCAATCCCCAGTAAGGGCTAGGGGAAATACATATTCTCTCGTCCCTCCCCAGCCCAACTGGGTCCCAACTGGGTCAGAAACTGAGAGGTAGAGGCCAGAGCTGGTGGTCTGGGTGTTCTTGAGCTCTCTGCATGAGTGAAGGTCATGTGATTGTCTGAAACCCTCTGCTCTGAATGACAATTGTCTATCGGCTCCAGGCTTTGATAATCGAAGAGTGTAGCAGGAAATCAGGTGTTATTGATTAGTTTAATAGATTCTGGAGTTTGTTTTATTTTGCTGTCTACTGCTTGATTTTTTTGGTCTGCTATTGACATCTGGTCCTGTGTCATACCCCTCCTCCTGGCTCTAGACGGGAGGTGTTTTCAAGCACCTATGTGACTGAGGCCAAGTCCTTAACCTTTATTGGCATCAGTTTTTGTATCTGCGCAAAAGAGGTGCAAAATGAGCTGGGTGGGATGTTCTGGGTGGTGACTGCTCTGATGGGGCTGAGGAGCTAGTAATGTGTCTAGCTGGGAGCAGAGGGCAGGTAAGGAACAACCAGGAGCACGTGGGGTGTATGCACCAGCTCTGCCACAAGCCCAGGACAAGCCAGGTACAGAGAGTGCATCGAAGCAGCAGGGCTCCACTGACTGGCTGGGAACTGCTGGAATTCCCCATGATTCCTATCAGTTCCACAGGGCCACCCCCCTCACAACACACACACACACACAAAATCACGGCCTGGATGAAAATAGTAAACAAGTTGTGCAATCACAGCCTTTAGACAAGTCTCCCGGAACCTTGCTCTCCTCTCTTCCAAATGCTCTGCTGCCCTTAGAACTTTCTGGATTTGCTGCTCTACAGCATCAGGGACAGCTTCTGGGAAGAGGAGGTATAATAGGCAGGCCTGAAGGGTGAGAGGGAATCTTCCAGGCAGAGCAGCAGCTTGAGGCCCAGCTTGGAGGCTCGTGTGGGCAGGATGCACTTTGGGGGCAGTAGGAGACCATTGTGGCTGGCATGGCAGGGGGAACATAAAGAGGCTGAAGATAGTCAGGGAGAAAAGACCTCAAATGCCAGGGCAAAATGTTTTACATTTATCTTCTAAACCAGATTATTTTTTTTGTCCTATGTTCCTTAACAGCCAAATCCTTTTAAAAAAATAACCCCTTATTACAAAACAGGTAATAGTGGTTCATATCCCTGACTGCCCTCTCTGTGCCTTCCGTGGATGGATTCCCTAAGTTTGCATAGGACCCATGCATTCGGTATAGTGGTACAGGTTCGACACTTGGTAAGAGGAGATGATGTGCTTTGAACCCAGATGTTCCCACATGGTGTCTGAGCCCTTAGAGCTCCATCAGCACCAGAGCCAGACTGCTGTGCTGGAAGTCGGGCTGGGGGCTGGGGCTATGCTGGCTCAGACATCCCTTCTCCGTGGGCCACCAGGCTCCTCCCTGTGATGAGTGGCTCCAGGAAAAGGGCGTAGACCATCGTTCTGATCTGTCACAGGCAGGACTTTTTTAAAAAAATATTTTTTAGTTATCAATGGATGCAATATCTTTATTTTGTCGATTTATTTTTATGTGGTGCTGGGGATCGAACCCAGTGCCTCACATGTGAGAGGCAAGCACTCAGCCACTGAGCCACAATCTCAGCCCCTGCCACAGGATTTTGAAGGAGGGAACTTGATCCCAGCTTACCTGCATTGAGAGGGACCAATGGGAGAAGGAAGAGGAGCCGCAGGTGTCCTTCTGAGACACAGAGGGCTGCAGCAGGCAGAGGCAGAGGCATTGTACCAAAGGCCTCGGGATCTCTAGCACTGGCCTGAAGGTTAGGGGATCCTGTTTCTAAGTCCAGCCCTATTGCTGACTCACTCTGTGGCCCTGAACAAGCCCCTGTCCCTCTCCTCGGTCTGTTTCCCAATGGTTCCATGTCTAGCCCAGTGGTTTCCAACAGTTTCATCAGTAATATTCAAACACAGTTGTAGGTGGAAATCCATTACATAAAACTGACATGAGTGATGTTATTACACATGAATGTTTCAGTTCAAATTTGTAAGCACTACTTATCATAAAGTCAGCCCATGAGAATAATGAAGCTATTTCAATAACCCAAATAATTGGAAATGGAACATTATAAATAATAGTTGCAATCCAGTCTCAGCATCAATATGCAATTTACTTCAGTATTTGGATTTGGTGTCACTGTATTGTTAAAATCCTGCTCCATCTTGAAAAGGAGTAGCAAATGGAAACAAATTTTCAAAGTACTTTACGTTACAACCTCAAAATATTCTTCAATTAGACTCATCCAGGAATTTCGAGAGGAATAATAGGCCATCATTTTGTTTCAGGGTTGAATAATTAGTGATACCTAAGACCTGCTCTCATTCCTTAAACTGTGAGTATTAAATTTGGAAGATGATGATGAGTAGGTTTCTTAACTTAAATATTCACTTATTTGAAAAATACTGTTCAAAGGCAACTTGAAGGATGCTTAAGATTGTCATTTCAGAGAATCCCATGGCTCAGTGCCCTTGTCTGACAGCTCTTCACTCAAACTTCTAAACAGTCAAATTAATTTTACTTGCACATTAAGCCCAAGGTTCAGGATTCAATTTTACATTAAATACATTCTCGGGTGTTGTAAGCGGGGTAACAAGGGTGATCTGACATTACTAAACTGAGCCCATTTGAGTTAACGAAAGTTGGACAAAAGGGACCCCAACTTAAGCAAAGTATGGGAGGTTTTTCAGATGTGATAATATGAGTCTTAGGGTGTTTTAACTCTTTGCCCTCTGATCACTAGCCTTGCTGGGGGAGAGCCAGCCTCTTGTTGTGCTGGACATTTAGTTGAGCATGGTGTGCAAGTCCCCTGGGATGGGCTCGTGTGGTCAGTGTGACATGTGAGCTCATGTCAAGGCCTGATTTTCCCACGAAGAGCAGTGTGCATGTGTGATCTCATCAAGCAATGGTGGATCCACTCAGAATCCAGCAGGAGGCCCCGGCCCCCAGGCTCACACAGAGTCACTGAAGGATAGCAGCAGGAGCCCACTCGTTGGTGGGCCCTAGGGGAGCCTAAACTTTGGGAGCCTAAACAGCATTTTTATTCCAAGTTTTAAAATAATTTAGAAAAATATATTCACACAATGCTTAGTGAAGGTACTAAAGTTCTTTGGGTACCTGGAGCTCCAAATAACCCAGTTTGGAAACTATAAGCCTGGGGGGACGTCTGGAGGCCGTCCAGCCCTTAATGAGCACCAGAATTGTCAATAATTGATTTTATTTTGTCCTCCCATCCCCCACCCATGAATGTTTCCAGGAGTAGAAAACCCAACCACGCACCCCCAGCCCCCAGCCTGTGGGATTCCCTTCTAGAAAAGTCATTACTGCCTCTCTTGGTCGTCTGCCAGCTCTAAAGTGTCTTTTTAATTGCATCTAATTTGGCCTCATCTCATTAAATCCTTAATTTAAACCGGAGTGATCCCTCCAGCTCTGGCTGCCTAATGACAAAGGGGTTGCGCCGCCCTTCCCCCTTCAGCACGGCTCCCCAGTCGGGGTTGCTCTCATTTCCAGGTGGTCTCTCTGGGAGGCTTCTGACAAGTGGCTGTCGTCCTCGCCATGCTGAGTGTGGAGTTGAGCCAAGAGGGCTTCCCGAGAGCGGTAATTACTGGGAAAGGCTCAACCTGCCACCCCGCTGGTGCCCCAGTACACAGCCCCCAAAGTGGCTGCAGCGATAGCATCTAGTTCCAGAGGGGCAGCCACGCACGAGAGGGAAGTGAGGAGGAGATACTGAAGAGCAGACAATAATAAACACATCACCATCACAGGAGCCACTACCAAGCACAGGGCACCAGGCTTCAGATGCAGGATCCCACTGGAGAAGGTGAGGATATTCAAGCTCATAGATGAAAAGTGACAGGCCTTAGGATATAAGCACTGATGTATCTGGCCTCACTGGAAGGGATCTTCCCCTTCCTTCCCCAGACCAACTTCATCTCATACCAGGCTCACCTGGGTCACTTCTCTAGCCATCCAGTCATTTCAGTGTTCCTTGAACAGGCTTGCACATCTGCCTCAGGACCCTTGCACTTACTGTTCTCTCTGGAATGTGCTTCCCCCACATGTTTATCTGACTTACTTCCTCTTTCCATCAGATATCAGCTCAGACCTCTTCTCTCTGGAGAGGTCTTCTGTGACTCTCCCTGCCCTGCCCCCTGGGCCCCTTCATTCTCTGTTCTCCTACCTTGTTTAGTTTTTGTTTGGTTTGTTATTGCTGTTAACACTTATCACCACCTCTAAGTTGCACATTTATCTGTTTATTTCTGTGTTTTATTTTTAAAAATATGGCACTATAAGAGCAGAGCATTTTTCTGTCCCTTTCACTGCCCTTTGCCTAGTGTCCAGAACAGTGTGTGATGGATATTAGGTCTTCCATTCTTTTGGGGGGGGGGTACTTGGGATTGAACTCAGGGGCACTCAACCAAATGAACCATATCCCCAACCCTATTTTGTGTTTTTTATTTAGAGACGGGGTCTCACTGAGTTGCTTAGTACCTCACCGTTGCTGAGACTGGCTTTGAAATCGTGGTCCTCCTGCCTCAGCCTCCCAACCTGCTGGGATTACAGGTGTGCACCACCGTGCCCAGCTTTTCTTTGATTCTTATTTGTTGTTGATTCTATCATGGCAACATTTAACCATTTCAGGAGAACATGTGCATTCGGGCACTTCCCAGCCCCTCTACTTATTGGGATTGAGATCTACCCTCTCCTTTCTTTCTCTGAATCAGTTCCACTAGGACAGGCCAGCAGAACCCTTCCCTGGGGGTGATCCCTCCAACTGCAGCCTGGAGACCTCAGGATCTGGGGTGAAGCTTGCTCTACTGATGTGGACCTCCAGAACGAATTGCTATAGAAACACCTATTGTTTCCTGGATGCCTGTCACAGAATGGGGTCCCATTGGGGCTCTGAGCCTCTGTACTGGTTGCACCCAAGAGACAGGCACCAAGGCTAAGTGAGAATAGCTTAGGCTTCTGCTGGGCACAGTGGCACACGCCTATAATCCAAGTGGCTTGGGAGGATGAGACAGGAGGATTGCATGTTATAAGCCAGCCTCAGCAAAGGCACTAAGCAAATCAGTGAGATCCTGTCTCTAAATAAAATACAAAAAAATAGAGCTGGGGATGTGGCTCAATGGTTGAGTGCCCCTGAGTTCAATCCCTGGTACTCCCCTTCCAAAAAAAGAATAGCTTAGGCTTTTAAATCCATCTATTTTGGGTCATTCTCCTCATCCAGCTGAGCTCGTTTCCTCTTCAGTGAAATGTGGCTCACCACGTATACTTCGCAGGGCTGTGAGGTGGATTCAGTGAGATGGGGTATGCAGAAGGCTAGAGTCCAGTAGCTGGCCAACAAATTCCAAGCCCATTCTTGGTCTAAAAACTTCAAGAAAACAAAAATCTGATTTTATAAAATTCAATCACTCCTTTGAATTTAGTACTGTTAAGAGCCACGAAGGGGGCTGGGGTTGTGGCTCAGTGGTAGAGGGCTTGCCTAGCATGTGTGAGGCACTGGGTCTGATTCTCAGCACCACATATAAATAAATAAAAATAAAAATCCATTAATAACTGAAAAAAAAAAGAACCATGAAGGGTGGGAGATTTTGTTTTGCTTGCAAGCAAACAAGCTAGCCTGCCATGGTTTCATGGATGCTGGCAGAAGACATGAGACTCCTGGGTCAGAGACAAAGAGACTTTATTACTCAGGTATAGCAAATAGCATGAGCTTCACACTCGCATCAGTTCCCCTTGCCCCTCAAGTCCTATGGGGGTGATGCAGAGTGGCCTAGGTGGATATGTGTCAAAATTGAGAAACCCCAAGTATAGATAACCCAAATCTTTCATAATGACCTATAAGTCATTAAGAAAGAGGTGAGACATTATCTTTATTATAGAGAATAGCAAACAAATATGCCCTCTGTTCTCCTCTGAAAGGAGCTGATCTTCCAAGGCTGGTATATAGACATCCATGCAAAGATAGTCTGGCATGAAAGCTGTCAGTTCCTCTGCTTATGAGGCATGTAGAAACATGAGAAATCTGTGGAGAACCATCTTCTAATAAGGCCATGTCCAAGAGAGATTTAGAAAGAGTGGGCAACTAATAGGAAGAGGTGTTCTTTGGGTGGGAAGGCACTATAGTTTGGATCTGGACTATCTCCAAAGTTCATGTTTCAAAGGCTTGGTCCCCAGTATGGTGCTAATGGGAGGTGGTGGACTCATTAAGAAGTGGGGCTTCGGGCTGGGATTGTAGCTCAGTGGTAGAGCGCTTGCCTCGCATGCGTGAGGCCATGGGTTCGATCCTCAGCACCACATAAAAATAAATAAAGATATCTGTGTCCATCTACAACTAAAAAAAATTAAAAAAAAAAAAAAAAAGAAGTGGGGCTTCATGGCAGGTTTTGGTCATTGGAGGTGTTGCCCCAAAGGGGATCATGGGACTCTGGCCTTTTCTCTTTTTTGTGTCTGGGTCATGAGGTGTGCAGCTTTGTACCACCATATACTACCCACCATGATTACTGCCTCATCCCAGGCCCCAAAATGACAGGGCTAACCTCTAAAACCGTGAGCCAAAATAAACCTTTTCTTTTAATAAGTTGATTATCTCAGGTATTTGTTATAGTAAAGGAAAGCCAACTAACTCAGTCTCCTTGTATTTCCAGTTATTTACAGAACTCATCAATTCTACTCACTTTTCTTATTACTAAAATAAAACATTCTATTAGAGAAAATGTATAATGTATCTAGTAAAAAAAAAAAAAAAAACAACAACAAGGTAGAAATCACCTGTAATTCCTCCACGTAAAAATATTGTCAACATTTAGTGAACTTTGTGTTCATCATTTTCCCGTAGGTAACCAGTCACCAAGCCAGTGCTGGGTGGCCTGTCCTGTGCCATTCCCCATACTCTATACCTTCTTCCAAAAGTTTGAATGTGCAAAGTTTGAATGTGATTTTCTCTAAACCAGACTCAGTGCCCCCACCCCTCCTGCACCCCCTGATGGGATAGTGGGGTACTGGGGTAGTCACTGTGGAGGGAAGGGGCACCTCACTCTTATCAGGCCCATAGGATGGGGGGAAGGGGAGAAGGGCTCTCAGCCCTCCTGTCATGGCTGTCCCCCTGGCTTGCATGTGGTCTCTAGCTGTGGTGCTCGGGCATCTCTGCTGAGCCTGGGTACCATGGAAGCAGAGCCCAGCATCCATGGATGCGGCACTCAACTGTTCCCCTCTGAGGACCACCACCTGCCCCTGGTGCTGTCTGGGGAAGCAGGAGCTGCTCCGGGTGGGGGTATCTTTCCTCCTGGGTCAGTCCCAGCTCCCCTCTTCCCTTGCTCAAACCTCTCAAGCAGCTCAAGTTTATGGCGAGGATCTGCTGCCTGAGAGTAAAGAGCGAACAAAGGCCAGGCTTTTTCTTGGAACCGAAAGACCATTTGAAGTCAAATATCTGAACGCATTATTTTCCAGAAACATACATATATTTTCAAAAACCCCTCAAGCCTCTGCTTCATTACCAATGAGGATGTGGCTCCTTCCTCCCCAAGGAGGCACTCTTAGAAAACTCCTCTTCTTTCCTCCACCCCCTAACTCACTAGAGGGAGCAGAGACACCCCCCTTCTTATCAGCCCTGGACTGATGGAGAGGCAGGTAATGAGGCTCCAGGCAGCAGACTTGCTTTCACACTTATTCCTGATAATTGGTCACCCCTTTCAAGAGCAGGTGGGTCCCTGATGCAGTAATTGGCAGGGGGCAGGGCCAGCACCTGGGGACTGGAAAGGTGTTAATTGCTCTTCATTTCCCCCACCTCCATGTCCCTGTTTGTTCAGGAGGAAACTCAAATGGCAAAAGCAAAGGGCAGAGGCACAGTGCTGTCCCTTGATGCTACAGAGAGGGCTCGGTTGGCAGGTGGTTTTGAGAACATGCTGGGTGCTGGTAGATCTGGGACTTGGCTGAGACAGGAGAATTAAGAGTTCAAAGGCAGCCTCAGCAACCATGAGGCACTAAGCAACTTAGTGAGACCCTGTCTCTAAATAAAACACAAAAATTGGTCTGGGGATGTGGCTCAGTGGTCAAGTACCCCTGAGTTCAATCCCGGTACCCCCCCCAAAAAATCTGGGACTTTGAAGCCATAGCTGGGGGACCCCAAAGCTGTGGCTTGACCACCATGGGATTCAGTTTCTATTAAAGGGAGCTGATTAAAGGGCAGGACCTAGCTCAGGTGACTCCTGCTGTCTTTTCCCAGTGAGTGCTGGCAAATCCTGCAGCCTGGGGACTGGAGCCAGGGTCAGCGCCTGAGCTGCTCACCTCTGAGCGCCCCTCAGGCAGTGTCTGCACAGTGGACTGCTCTTTTTGCGTAACACGCCAAACCCAGTGTGTTCCATTCATGGAAATTACCTCCCATCTCACATTTTATCAGCCCGACCCACAGAATATTGGAAGCAAGTGGATTTTCCTGAGCAACAATCCATCCTAGAGAATGTGAATGGCGCACCCCTCAGAGGACGCAGGGGGCCTCGATCTGCAGGGTGTGGCAATGCCTCTGAGGCCCAGACAGGGCACAGAGTCCTGGCACTCTGTTCTTCAGGGGGAGTATCAGTCGTGACATTAGTGGGACACAGGAACAGGAACACACCACATACAGGCCAGCACCTGGAGACGGCAGCCATCCTAAAGAAAGGATATAGAGACAGGAGTCCTCTCTTGGTAAGGGCTCAGGCTCTGCTCTCCAAGCTTCACTCCAGCCAGAACCTGGGCGTAGCTTGTGCCGCCTTCTTTCCTTCATACCCACGCCAATCAGGTACCTTGCCTTCTGCCTCCAACAATCCTGTCACTGCCAATACCTCAGTTCAGGTCTCTTCATCTCAAGGGGACCTCCACAGCAGCCTTCTTGCAGGTGTCTCTGACTTTAATTTGCCCACTTCTGTCAATTCCCTACCTTGTATTTAGAATAATCTTCATGAAATTCAAGTCTGGTCTGACTGCTCCCTTGTTTAAATTCCTTCTGAGCCTCCCTGACCCCAAGCATGGTGTACAAGTTTCCCTGTGTCCTGGCCTCTGCCTCTCTCCTGTCTCAGTGCTTGTGTTCAGCCACTGTGCTCTCAAAATTTACTCTATCACCTGGCATCTCCAGGCCTTTGCTCCTATTGTTCTGATTGCTTGGAATGTTTTTCTGCCTTCTCCAGAAGGTCAAATCCAACTCATATTTCAAGCACTGCTTTTGATGACTCCTTCAAACCTTCCCAGGGAAAGTCTTAGTCATCTTATTCAGTTTTGAGACAGTTATATTTGTGGTAGGCAGAATCATGCCCTCACCACTGCAAGATGTCCATGTTTCCATCCCTGAAGCCTGTGAACATAAACTTCTGTAATATCTATTTTCTGTTGCTATAACAAAATACCTGAGGCTGGATAATATATAAAGAGATTTATTTAGATCAGAAGTTTGAAGGCTCAGGGCCATGGCACTGTATCAGGTTGGCTCTGGTGAGTACCTCCTGGGGGATGGCATGACATCAGAAGGGAAAGATCACATGGTGAGTTAAGAAACTATCAGAGAGATACCAAGGAGGAGCTGTCTTGTTCTTTGTTTTAATTGATGGACCCCAGGGACACTTTCCCACTGAGCTACATCCCCAGCTCTTTATATTTTTTATTTTGAGATAAGGTATCCCTAAGTTGTTGAGGATTTTGTTAAGTTGCTGAGGCTGGTCTCGAACTTGTGACCCTCCTGTTGCAGCCTCCAGAGTCCCTGGGATTATAGGTGTGTGCCACTATGTCTGCTGGTCTTGTTCTTTTATAACAACTCCCACTCTAGAACTAACCAGGGTCCCAAGAGAACTACCTCCATCTTCTCCGCTGGTGGTGCCCCAAATGACCCACTAGGCCCTGCCTTGTAAGGGTCTAACTCCCAACACATGATCCTTGGGGGCCAAACCACATCTAAAACCATTGCACCAGCAGGTTGGGCCCTGCATGTACCATGGGCTGAACCGAAATGGGATTGATTTCATTTCACAGCCAGAAAGCAAGGTGAGGCACAGAGGACTTGTGCATGGTCAGCTGGAAAGTATTGCTGATTTGAATGGGTTGAGCTCCAGAATCTCTGCACTATAGTCACAGATGGGGAAACTGAGGCCCAAAGGGGGTACAGAGGGTGACAGCTGAACAGAAAGCAGGTTATGGCTAAGTTCCAAACCACAGGGGAGGAAGTACCCGGGCTGAAATGAAAGTCTTGGGAGTTTGCCTTCTTCAATTAGGCCGTTTGCTTTTCAGACCAAAGGATAATTTAACTAATGGCACTGGTTTTCTGACAGTATCGATCGACCAAGATTAAATATGTTTGTCACAGTCAAGTGAACTAATCACTTTATTGTATTTCAAATACTAATTTCATCAGATAGATGTTGGGGGGCGACCTGGGGAAGGTGCAGGGAGATGAGCATGAGCCCACATGGGGTGTAGGTGGGGGCAGCTCAATGACCGACACTATCTGCCTGGAGATGGTCCAAGCCTCAGGTTTCTCGGATGCCTGTGGCTGTGCAGCTGCTGTTGCCGACAACTGGGAGGAATCTGCATTTTCTCCACCCTCCCCCATCACCCTTTCAGGCCCACTTGAAATTTCTCTTCTCAGGAGAGGCAATTTCTCAAGCATTATTGGAAAATGGTAGATATTCCCAAATAGCTATCCTAAATCACCCCTCAGCCACTAATCCCACAGCTGCTCTGACTCTGTGAGATGCAAATGCTGCCTCTCAGAGCCATTAGCCATTCCAAGAACCACCGATTCACAGCAAAGCCTGAAAATGAACTCATCTGTCTTTCAGGTTTGGGATGGCTTTGCCATTTCCATAGCTCAGCATGTTGGACGAGGAGACCCAGGCTGGTTAAATCACCCACTGGCTTGGGTGCTACCGAGCAAATCTCCCTCCTTGTGAGCAAGGGTGAGCCTATACACACATGTGCACACAGATATATGCACACCTATCATACATATGTGATACATAGGCACATATAACACACATTTGTGGATACACACACAAGTGTACAAACACCCACAAAGCGTACATACATCATGCACGAACATGGTTGTGTAATGCTCATGCACCCACACGTGGACACTCACACATGCACACGTGTGTACCAGCTCACATATAAAACACAGAAGTTCCCAAGAAGCAAAATGTTTCCTAAACATGTGAGTCTAGTTTTTCGCCCTGCACACAGAAGTCCCCAAACTACTTCACTGAGTGAAGACAAAGCCAAGTTTTCTAAGGCTGGACACAAGCCCACCAATAAATCTCTTCTCATTTTGGCGCATTTAATCCCATCGAACTCAGGCCATCCACTGCAGCTGTCTCTCTTCTACACTTGGGCTTCTGGGGCTCAACCTTTTGGTGATTAGAGAAGGGAAGGACTGATTCCCAGCTGAGCTTCAGACATAAGGAGAAACTCGTGCCAATCCAGCCAGCACTCGCTTGTGTGGGCGTAGTAGGAAGGGACCTTTCCAGAGGGAAACTTGCTTCTGCAGGAGGAGCCCCCCGCCCACTCCCAGCTGCCCACAGAGCACACAGGCTGTCTTGATGTTCACTGAAGGCTTGAGTCCTTGTATGTGATCTGATGCCTCACACCTCACAGCTTTCAACTCAGTGACCACCCAGCAACTCTGGAAGGAGCTGAGGCTATGGAATTTACTACTCCTATTTTATAGATGGAAAAACTGATGCCCAGAGAGGGGCAGAGCCTTGCTAGAGGCAGCCAGACTGTGGTTGGCAAAAGAACTGGGGCTGGGGTTTCCTGATTCCAGGACTCACGCACCAGCCCCTGGCCAGAGCCTGCCTGGCTTCCAGAGCCTGGCGGTGCTCCCCGTCTCTTCAGCCTTGCTCTCCTCACAGCGCTTCCTGACCGCAGTCATGCCTTTGAGCAGAAGCTCCTAAGTACTCTGCAATCTGGGCTATTCTTTCCAGAGAACAACAGGCCTGGTATCAAGAAAAAGGCTGCCTGGGTGCCAGGGTTGCATAGGACAAGACCCTTGTCCTTGTCAGGCAATCTCTATTTTTAGAAGCATATTTTTGTGACTTGGTGTCTGTGAGATCTGGAGCTTTCCTGGTGGAGTTTGTTTAGGCTCTAGAAGATTCATCCATCTCCAGAAATCCTAGTGGGTTAAACAAGACAGAAAAAACTAGCAGCATCTCCCCAGAGAAACATGGAAAAGTCGGAGCAGCAACAAACAGATTTGCTGAACATTTCAAATCTTTGAGCATCATTAAAACCCAGAGAGCCATGTGCTGAGCATGTAACCTGCCCTCTTAGTCTCTTTTCATGCTATGTAATTCCAGATGTTTTGCCTCCTGAAAAGATCTGTTTTTCTACATGATGGAGTACCCAATTTGCAAAAAAATATCCTGGTTCCCCTCCCTGAGCCAGCAAAATGTCGGCAGCGTGCCAACCTCCAATGCGTTTGTTAAAAGCCAGACCTAGGAAATGTTCCATGCTTGGATTTTGAGGCTCCAAGGAGTTGGAACCAGAAGGCCTGAGCTCCAGCTCTGTTCTGCCTTTGATTTGTCAAGCAAGTTGCCTGAGGTCCCATAGAACCTTGGGGCAGAGCTGGGGTTGAACACCCGGGCACTTTCTCTCTGAGCAAGGAAGACTCAAGATTAACAGACACACCTGAGCATGGGTTGGCAGGAGGGAGAAGCATGGGTGCAGGAATCATGTCCCAAATATCTCCTGGCCAGTCACCTCCATTCTCTCTTGGTCTCTCTGCAGGTTCTGGGAGTTACCAGCCTGGGCGGTGCCCACAGTTGCACAGGGAGGGCCTGGTGGGGCACAGTAGGGACCTGAACTGACCCGCCCTGACATTTAAGGATGGAATAATAAGTGCTGTCTGTGCAACCCACATCAGGGTCACTGCCAAGTTCCTTTCTTAGTGATGCCATGTGCCCTCTCTATCATGTGAACTGCTGACCACTCACTGCTTCCTGAGTGCTGGCTGTTCCTGGGCTCCTGGGACCCCATATTCCTCAGGTGTTTTTTCTCTGCCTGTTCCCTCCCTGAAGGCATCTTTCATCCGCCTGTTCCTTAATGGTTGATGTTCTTAGAGCCATCTTTTTTGTCCATCCATCCATCATGTTTCTATCATCTATGTTATCAGTCTATCTGTATCAATTATCTCTATCTGCTTCCTGAGTCATTTTGCTAACCTTCCACATCCTCTATTACCCCACATATGTACAGATACCCTCTGGAGCTCAGGACTTATTTGTCCACCTGTCTATATAACTTGTACACTTAACATCCTGCAGAGATTTTTCTCACATGGCGAATCCAGTAGCAGGCAGTGTCTGACACTGGCTCGGCAGCTCAAGCATGTCAGAGCGGAAGTATCTGTCATCCTCTTGGCTTTTCCCTTGTGGATGCATGAGGAGTAGTGCTGGCCATTCCATCTGCATTCCAGACAGGAAGAAAGAGGACAAAGAGGAGGGCAAAAAAAGGCCTGATGGTGCACAAGCTGCTTCTAGAGTCCTCCAAGAAGCTCTACCCAGTGGCTTCCTGGTCCATCACCTGCTGGGTGGGTTAGTGTCCTGTCTGCATATAGTGTTAGTGGGCATGTTGTGATCCCCATGGTGGACACAATACGGAACCAGAAGAGACGTCTCCCTAGACCTCCACCTAGACCTCTCGTCTGGTTGCTTCTGTCTTCTGTCACTCACAACCTTCAGCCCTTGCCCCACTCTGGGCAGTCCTGGTAGATCCCCTCCCACAGCAGAATGAGCCTCCTAATGCAAGACTCTAGTGTTAGCCTCACTAGCAGCTTTGCTAGGGATTGGCCCTGGATGCCCTGAGAATAGGGTGAAATTCTCAGCCTGGTATTGAAGACCCCCCCCCAAATTCTGGAGAATTAGTATGATCTCCAAGAATTAAATGCTTTTTTTTTTTTTTTTCTGCAATATTCCTGATACATTTCAGAAAAGTGCAGCCATCCTGGAAATGGAAGGGTGGCTGATAATGAGATTTAACAAACATACACCTTAGCTCTGGACTGCCTAGATAATGAATAGAGAAGATTCTCCAGCTCACTGATTTATATTGTTATGGTTTCTTCCACAGACCAACGGGAGCATCTTTACATCTCCCGCCTCCCACATTTGCTGCGGCAAGGAAATCACATTTTTCATGAACCATGGGAATTACTGAACGGTGGCGGTTTTATTTGTTGAGGATTGAACCTGGCCATTTCTTCTCTCTGGGCTGCGTCCTGCTGTTATGCACAACCTCTCATCCAGAGAGACACCACTGAGAATAAATCAGGACCAAGACTCAGTGTGACAGCCACAGTCTGGCAGGGCCCCGGGACTTGGGGGTTAATGGGGTCTCCTGGCAGGGAGCGACTGGGCCAGCTGGGGTGGGAGAAGAGGTGAGGCTGAGACTTTGAAAAATGAGTGGAAGAATTTTGTCACTTCATAAAACCCATGTCAATAGGTGGATCATAAACCATCCGGGGACTGGAAGGGCCAGCAAGTCCTCCATGATGGGTGAGCGCTGGGCCTCCTAGCCTGAGGGCTGTGGCTAGGTTTTACAGGCCCATGAACCCATGAACATGTGTGTAAATTTTTCTGTGCATACATGATTTCCCTAGAGTTACGGTTCATACCTTTCATTAATTCTCAAAGGTTAGGAACTACTGATCTGGCTCAACCCTTTTATCATATAGAGCAGAAAATTGTGGAGTCCTGGGGAGAGAAGGGATCAGCCATACTCCCCCATTGAGAAAAAAGCAAAACTGGGTTTAGGAATCAGGAGACTCAGCTTCTCATGAGGATGGACCAGGTCCTGGCATTGTGACCTTGGGCTTGTCACCTCACTTCCCTGAGTGTTTTATTACATATTCACTTAAGGAGTTGTGGAGGCCGTTAAAAAGGGAGTTAATAAAGGTGGGCATAGTGGCACATGCCTTTAATCTCAGTGGCTCAGGAGGCTGAGGCGGGAGGATCACGAGTTCAAAGCCAGCCTCAGCAACTTAGTGAGGCGCTAAGCAACTCAGTGAGACCCTGTCTCTAAATAAAATATGGAAAAGGGCTGGGGATGTGGCTCAGTGGTTGTGCCCCTGAGTTCAATTCTTATACCACTCCCCCGAAAAAAAGCGTTAATAAACTTTAGCACCTGCTCACAGTAGTGCGTAATTGAATGTTCAATGAATATTCTTTGAATCACTGAATAACTTTGAAAATCATTCTTTTTAACTATCTTCCATTCGTTCAACAA
Source organism: Geosciurus inauris (assembly GCA_004024805.1). Taxonomy (NCBI): domain Eukaryota; kingdom Metazoa; phylum Chordata; class Mammalia; order Rodentia; family Sciuridae; genus Geosciurus; species Geosciurus inauris. The sequence goes on from PVHX01013252.1 coordinate 29,504, forward strand.
ATAGTTTTTGAGTATTTCAAGTGCCAGACACTGGATAAACAAAGAGGTCCCTGCCCTCTCAGAGCCAGAAGTCCAATAGGAGATACAGTCGCTGTCATTGTTGTCACCGTGAGCTATGAGAACATGGGTTTTAGAGGTGGGGGAGGGGGAGACTAAGAAAAGACTCCCCAGAAGAGACAACAACTAAGCTGAGGCCTGGAGGAGAAGTAGAGGTTGGCCAGGAAAGAGAGGGCTGGGGCATCATTTGAGGAATGGTATATGCAAAGGTTCAGGGGTCAAAGAAAGCTTGATGCAATTCTTTAGGGAGGCCTAGATCAGGCTTGCTGTTTCAGTGGCTGAAGCCACTCTGAAAACAGACACAGCCAGCACGTCCTCATCCCCTTCATCTCTTGCCACCACTTGATCTTTGCATCCCTTTACTCAGCATTGGCCTCTTTATACATGAATGTTCCTCCTCCCTGTTCATCTAAGTGGTGCAGCCTCCCTCTAGCTGGCCTCCCAGACTCTCACAGCTCCTTCTCTGTAGAGGAGAGGAGGCTGGATGGGCTGGTGACTTGTCTCAGGTGACGCTGGGATCAGAGCCCAGCAGGGCAGTCTGGAGAGCTCTTGTGAGGCAGACCATCACTGTGTGGCTTGCTGCTCCCTGGGCCACAATTTCTCTGGGCCACTGACCAGCCAGGGACAGACAGCCTGAGCGGCCACCTCAGAGGTGATTAATGCGTGCCTCCTTTGGCTGGCCCTGGGTCTGCAGCCAAGTGCAGCTGTCATCTCTTTATTCTTCTGCTCCACCATTATTGAAAATCAATAAGCCATCCAAGCCGAATGAAGTTCAGCGACTGGGACTGAGTCCATAAATCAAATAAAAACTAAATTATATTTAAAAAGGGAAATAGGCATAAGAAGCCTGCTTTAGCGGGCAGCTGGAGTGCCTGAGAGTATGTTATCACAGAGGCAAAGAGAGCAGCGAGAAGCTGATAGTGCTTGGCCAGGAGGAAGGGCGTTAGGACAGAAAGGGCCTCTCAGAGCTCCTCACCCAGCCTCCTTATTTTCTAGCTAAGAAGATAGGAGCCCTGACCAATTTTCCTTTGGCCTCACAATGAGAGAAAGAGCTGGCTCCAGACCCAGGCGGTGGGCCTCCCCAGGGCCCGTAGATATTTTCCCTCTCCTAACTGGCCTCAAATCAATTAGAAGTGAGCCGAATTGAAGTGAATTTAAGAAGAATCCAAAGAGAAAGGGCTTAATTTTTCATGTTGTCTAATCTATCACTCTTCCTTTATGATTTCTGCCGTTCATATTAGGCTTTAAAATTCTAAGCAAAGATGTCCATGTTCAGCCAAAGAGCCACCAGAAGAGCTCATGGAGCTCACATAGGGCTGGGAACTCAACCAAGGTAGAAAGGCCTCCTCACACACCAGATGCTGACCAGGATTCTCAGAAGTGAAAGTCTCACTAGTGAGGTCAGATTGACTCTGGACTAAAGCTGCTCTGGAAGCCTTGAAAGGGTCCAAGTGAGCCGGGCGCGGTGGCTCAAGCCTGTAATCCCAGCACTTAGGGAGGCTGAGACAGGAGAATCGCGAGTTCAAAGCCAGCCTCAGCAATGGCGAGGCGCTAAGCAACTCAGTGAGACGCTGTCTCTACATAAAACACAAAAAAATAGGGCTGGGGATGTGGCTCAGTGGTCGAACACCCCTGAGTTCAATTCCCAGTACCAAAAAAAAAAAAAAAGAAAGGGTCCAAGTGGTTTGTGCTCCAGAAGAAACTTCAATGGCATAAAAGGAATAAAATAAAATCCAGCAATCAGCAATGTAAAATGTACACTGTGCAATATTCCAGAAAGAAGTTCCCACACAGGCTGAGAAGTAGGAAAATATGGGCCACAACTACATGCAAAGTTAATTAACAGAATTAAACCTAGAAATGACCGAGGGGACAGAATTAGCAGATGAGAACATTCAAACAGCCATAATGATCCCTGGGTCCACAGGTCAGAGGAAAATGTGACCCTGATAAAGAGAAACAGAAGTTTTTAAAATTTAAGATCAAAAGGGACCCAATGTGACATACTTATGCAAGTAATACTAATCACTATTGATACTGGAAACAACATGGATAAATCTTGAAAACACTGCTCATTACCATTACATGACATGCTAGGAAAGGTAAAACTATAGTAATAGAAAGCAGACCAGTGGTTACCTAGGGTAGAGCATGGGTCATTGTAAAGGGCATAAAGAAACTTTCTGGGAGTTATAGAAATACTTTTATCATAATCATGGAGGTGATTACAAGACTGAATACTTTTGTTGAAGCTCATTATGTTGGGGGATTATGGATGAGGTTATAAAAGGGCAACATGAGGACTTGGAAATGACAGAACTCATCAGGATCCCAGCTGTGGTGATGGATACACCAACCTACACATGGGATAACATAGCACGGAACTAAACGCACACATGCAGAGAAGCACAAGTACAGCTGGGGATCTGGGTGAGAGAGGTGGATATGCTCACTGTCAATATCCCAGCTGCGATTTTATATTACAGTGTTAAAACAAGTCAGCATTAGGGGAGACTGGGTAAAGGGCACATGGGACCTTTCTGTAATATTTCTCCCAACTGCTTGCAAATCTACAATTACCTTAATAAAAATTTCAATGAACAACTCATTCTCTTATACTAATAGAATTGCTAAATTTTTTAATGCAAATTATTCCTCAATGAAGCTGATTTTTAAAATATTCTTTGTGGTCCTCTGAGACAAAATTATGTTTCTCCTCATAACCTGCTCTTTCCTGTCTTTAAGAGGACTTTTGCTACATTGATATGGAATATTATAAATTAGGGATGTGTAGAAGGTCTGTATGTTTTCTTCTCTTTTGTGGTGCTGAGGATTGAACCCAGGATCTCATGCTCACTAGGCAAGTGCTCTATCACTGAGCTACATCCCCAGAGCCCCTGGGGATGCATTTTATTTTATTTTGAGAATGATCTAGTCTGGCTTGGAACTTGCAAACCTCCTGCCTCAGCCTCCTGAGCAACTGGAATTACAGGCAGGTGCTATAACACCCAGCTCTGTGTTTTATTTTGTTTCATTTTTCCTTAACCCACAGTAAGAAATGGTGGATGCTTTTTCTATTATCCAAGGATAACTGGAAAAATTGTGAGACAGACCTAAACTTTCATCCAAGGGTTGGAAAACCTTTGGATAACCTTAAACTCTTAATTAAAATGTCAATGAACAACCCATTCTTTATAAGAACTAATTCAAAAGGACAGTGGGAAGAAAGAATTAACTTATTCTCTACTTATATCCTATTGAATTTGGTCTGTTCAACAAGACAGCTATGGTTTGTGACATTGTGATGAGAAGATGTACTGTACAATTACTACTTTTGAGAATTTAAAAAAATTTTTTCATGGCCTAACATACCCCCTTGTAGTAGACACTTATCCTTTCTTAGCTATTCAGTACCTGAACTCCCTTTCTCTGTTTGGCACTAAGCAAGCCCAACGCAGTCAGTCCTTTATTTCCATATGTTCTGTATCTGCAGATTCAATCAACTGTGGATTTAAAAAAAAAATTCCTCTGTACTGAACATATACAGAATTTTGAGATCTGGTTATTATTCCCTAAACAATATAGCATAACTGCTGTTTACATAGCGTTAACATTGTATTAGGTTTTAGGAGTAACGTAGAGATGATTTAAAGTACAGAAGGGTCCATGTAGGTCACTGCACTGAGGTGCAGGAGCATCCTTCCCAGCCCTCCCTGCTGCCAGGGCCTCTGACCAGCCAAGTCCATGCAGCTGCCTTGAGCAGGGCCATTGATATGAAGATGCAGGAACCTTGAAAAATCCTCTCCTGGCCATGAACTGGGGCAACAGAACCAGTGATGGCGGTGGAGACCTGGTGACAACTGTGCAGGTCACACATCCAGACAGGCTGGTGGTGGCCGCGAGGTCCTCCCAGGCTGGTTTGGGTGGCGAAGTCCTGGCTGCTGCCTGGTCTTCCTTCCAGTGCCTGCTTTCCAATCCTTATTAAAATTCTTCCTGACAAGATCAGTGGAGGAAGACAGACAATAAACATGATAAATAAATTACACAGTACACTCGAAACTAAGAAATCCTATAAAGAAAAAGAAGACCAAGTATGAAAAATAGGGGGTTCCAGGGAGCTGAGTTGTCTGGGTCTCATTGAGAAGTGACATTGAACAAAGACTCAGGGGAGGTACAGAGTGGGTCTGTGGCTCTCCAGTGGCCTGCAGGAACAAATGTCCTGAGACAAGAAAGCCTAGAGGACTCAAAACCAAAGGAGACACCTGTGGTTAGAGTTGGAGGCAGGGTATAGACGATAAGGTCAGGGAGGTCACAGGGAGCCAGGCACAGGGGACCTTAGGAATAATTATAGAGACCTTGATTCTTACTGATTCACAAAGGTTTTGAGCAAAAACCTGCCATGCTCAGCCTTATGTCTTAAGAGGGTCACTCTGGGCATCATGAGTAATTGGGTGTAGACAGATTAGGGTAGGTGAAGGAAGACTAGGTCACAGACAATGACCAAGCAAGAGAAAGAGGCAGCTTAGACTTGGGTGGTGTGTCAAAAATAGGGCTGATGGCATTTGCTGCAAGGAGTCCAAGTTGAGTCCCAGGTTCTGGACCAAACCACTGGCAGACAGAGCTGTCCCTTACAGAGAGAGGAAGCACTGTGTGCAGCGTGGTTTGGAGGAGGACCAGATCAGTGATGGACATCAGGACTTTTAAACAACTCTCTGTGCTATGGACTGAATTGGGCTCCCTACTCCATGACCCCCCAAATTCACATGTTGAAGCCCCAACTCCCAATGGGATTATATTTGGAAGCAGGGCTTTTAGGAGGTAGTTAGGTTTAGATGAGGTCATGAGGGTGGAGCCCTCGTGATGGCTTTGATGTCCTTATAAAAAGAGATACCACAGAGCTTGTTCTTCTCTCTCTCCTCAATATGTGACACAGCAAGGTGACTGCACGCAGGGGCAGGGCCCTCACCAGCACCTGGTCATGCTGGCACCTTCATCTCAACTTCTAGTCCCCAGAACTGGGAGAAATAAATTTCTATTGGGTAAAGCACACTATCTATTGTTACGGGAGCCTGAGATGATACAGATACTTTGATATCCAGGCGGGAATATTGAGTTGACAGTTTGAATTCCAAGCATGGGTCCCAGAGGAAATTGGGGGTGTGAATATGAATTTGGGAATTGCTAGCGATTAGACAGTATTAATATTGTGAGACTGAGATGGTGTAAACATGGATGGTGGAGAAGAAACATCTAAAGACCGAGCCCTGGGGCACATCAGCTCTACCAAGGAGGAGGAAGATGAGGAACCAGAAAAGAAGATAGAAGTATCTTCCAGCAAGGAAGGAAAAGTGAGTATAATTCCCTGCGACCTGAGCAGATGCTCAGTTATGTCAAACACTTTGGATAAGTTGTGGAAGAGGATGAAGAATTTACCAAGGGCCTTCAAAGCATGAAGGTTATTGGCGAGGTCACATCCCCCCCAATACTTTATGATATGAGATCTTTCCTCTCAATCTTGTGGGGGTGAATGATATGTCATCGTTGCTTTAATCCCCACCCCTGGGATTTCCATAGCTGTTTTCTTCGAGGTTTGGGCATGCATTAAGTGGGAAGATTTAGGGGACTGAAGTTGGGGCTACTCCCCAAAGAAGCCTTTGCTTGTGTTGACTGACTCTGGATTTATGCAGGGCTGGAGTGCAGGCTTTCTGTTTGTGTTTTGGGAGATGAATTGGAGGAGATTTTTTCTCCCTCTGCTTTTCCTATCTCAGGTGTATGGAGCTTCCTCTCAGATCTGGGGAGTCAGTCTTCTGTCCACCTAATTCTTCTGTGCTTGTGGGAGGGATGCTGTGTCTTCGTCCTTGTGTTAGGGTTGGGTGGGGGTGTGAAGGGGAGTTCTAACCAAGTGACATTTTAAACTGGAAATCTCACATAGAAATCTTTGACTTTTTTCAAAAAGGCCAAATCACCTCTCTTCAATTTCCTTTGTGTCTGAGACATGGGCTCTGCCGATTTCAGACCTGCTGACCTCCATAATCACATGGGACAATTCCTTATGGTAAACCTCTTAGATAGATGATAGGTAGGTAGATAGACAGATAGAAAGACAGATAGACAAACATCTCCTATTGGTTCTGTTTCTCCAGAGAATCCTGACTACTACCATGAGCAAAAAGAAAAGACCCAGGAACTCTCTGTCAATGGGGCACTGCCACATGGCCCGGGTACCACAGGGCTCCTTGGCCCACTACCGCAGGTGGCCATACACCTTGGCCTTTCAGCTTCTATTTTTCTATCTCATTGATGAGGGTTGGACTGGATGATCCCTGAGGGCCCTTTAGGTTTAAATATTCCAGTTGCTCTCAGATGCCGAGCTACCCAGAAGAAAACAGAAAGACGCATTTCCACCTTCCAGATTAATGATGGGCCATGTCCACTCCATCCCCCCAAAAGATAACAGTGGATGAGAGCAAGGATGTGGGGGACTAGTCAGGAGAAGGCGTTCTAAGGACAGGGAACATGTGTACGAAGGCACAGTGGTGGCACTTGCTTCTTGTCTTCAGGGAAGAGAGGTGCCCAGGTGACAGGGTGTAGAAGGAGGATTTTAACATGCTGCAGCACTTTGTGGTTTCTGAAGCCTTTCATACCCTCCTCATAAACACACCATATAAGCAATATTTGTACATTTATTTTACAGAAAAGGAAACTGAGGCTCCAGGGTCACATCACTAGAATTCAACAGGGCTGAGGTTTGCAGGGGGTTTTGCAGTGCTGAGAACAGAACCCAGGGCCTCTTGCACATTAGACAAGTGCTGTACCACTGAGCTTTGGAGGCTGCATAACTGAGCACATCCAGTCACCCTATTTTGCATTATCCTAATGACAAATGAGTATGTAATTCATTAGACCAGCCACACTGTCATTCTGATTCCACAGTCAAAGTGAGGGAAAAACCAATCCATCATTGCTTGATCCGAGGTGTTTTTATTTTGATCCCCGCCCTGCTGCCCCCTGGGACAGCCTGGGGAAGAGCGTGTTTTGATTCTAACAGCGCTGCGTGCATCCGTGCCAGCCTGCATGTGCAGGAGGTGAAGGGGAGATTATAACTTCATTCTCGCTTGGGGGCAACTGGTTATGTCTGGAAACATTTGAACATCCCATAAAGCTCATTTCTTTTGCAAATGAGCCAGATAACACAGAGTACTTCAAAGTGAAATTCCGTTGGGCTTTCCATCTGGCTGGCCTCTGGGGGAATGCAAAGTTGTGGGCTGCCTTTGTTAATCAGGTCCTAGGAGTTAGGATTTTATGCTGAAATACAAATAACCATGCATTTGTGGGGAACAAAGCCAAGATATGATCTCAACTGCATTTGGATTGAAATTTCCCACCTCCTGCTAACGCTCTCCTCTCCCCACTCACAGAGCAGGGAACATTCTCTTGCTCCCAGCCGTTGTGACCCTTCACCTCTGCACCTAGGACTGGCAGAAGAGGTTAGGCACCTCCTGCTCACCCTCCTTGGAAGGCTGTGTGCTCTTCGCTAGGACCCGTGTCTGTTTGAGACCCGCCGCCTGGTCTGTGCGAACTCACAAGTCTCCAGAGCACAGATCCCTACAGAATCCTACAGACCAGCTCAGTCTACTCCACCCTGCTCCTAGTGGAGAGGCTGGACAGCTCAAGATCCCATCTCCAGGGATGGGGTTGTGGCTCAGTGTGGCACTGGGTTCAATCCTCAGCACCACATAAAAATAAATAAAGTTATTAAAAAAAAAAAAGATCCCATCTCCAGACTCCCCGGTGGCTAAGTCCTGGGTGTGGAGTAGGGGCCATCCATTGGGTATACTTGCAGGAGTTGAAAGTCAACAGTGACAAAGATCCCTTTTCCTGCTCCAGGCTTGCTGGTCCTTCTGGTGAACTAGATCACAGAATTGTGAGGTTCCCGTAGCTGTGTTCCCTGTGTGATCTCTAGCTCCCTGCTCTCCAGAGCCTTTGGCATCAGTGGCAGCAATAGTAGCAGTCCTGCTTTGGTATCAGGCAGCACCCTAATGGTGCTCTCAAAGGCGTTAGCAACCTGTGGGTGTCCTGGTGTCCTGAGTAGGTGATCCATGATGTCCTGGAAGCTCCTGGTGAGCTGGCAGCCTAATCCAACTCTCCCACAGACGGGGCAGCACCCAATATCCTAGTAACGTCCTCCCTGCCCAGTGTCCAGGCGCTGTGGCTCCCTGGCTGAACCTCAAGACATTCTTCTCTTGGCTTTGATGGGGAATTTGGTTCTCTCCTAAATATTTCTCAAGACTTTTTTTTTTTTTTTGTCTTAAGATGTTTGGAGCAGGGGCAGGGAATTGCCTATCCTGGATTTTGTCTGTTTCAAAATTCCACAATAGCATCCACTCTGCCACCTCCGGTTGCCTCTTCACCATGGGAATTAGACAGAGTTCTCCTGGGAAATAGAGCCAATAGGGTGTGCCTGTGCATGCGCACACACGAGTAGCACACAGGTGGTCCCCAGCACACGACCGTTTGACCTATGATTGTCAATAGCATGGATGTGATTAGCATTCAGTAGAAATCAGGTTTTCAATTTTGAGTTTTGGTTTTATTCCTGGGGTAGCAATATGCAGTATGATGTTCTTTCTTGCTGCTGGGCAGTGGCAAAGACCTTAGCTTACAGTCAGCAATCATGAGAGGAAATAACCAAGACCCTCCGTACTGTGTTCTGTGTACTGTGTTGCTGAGCCGTGAGGATTGGTGGATCAAGGTCTCCAATACATTTCCAGCTTTACCATATTTTCAACCTATGGTGGATGTACTGCATCATAACCCTGTTGTAAGCTGGGGAGGAAGAGAGAGACAGAGACAGAGAGAGAGAGAGACAGAGACAGAGAGACAGAGAGAGGAGGGCAGAGAGAAAGAGCTCGCGTGTGCATGCGTAAAGAGAGATTTTAAGGACTTGGCTTGTGTGATTGTGTCCCTTTTCCTGCCTGCCAGCTCAACCAACCCATTGCCCTTTCCTGGCTGGGTCACACAGAGACTGCTCAGCCAGCTGTAAATCTGTCACCAGTAGCTCCCTCCAGCTCTGGTTGAGGCTTCTGCTGTGCAGGAGCCTGGGCTGCTCACCACCCCGGGTTAGGGAGGAATCAAGGGACCGGCTGAGTTGTCTGTGAGACACAGCTTCAGAGAAGGCTGGAGTCGCCATCAGAGGGCTGCCCCTGGCATGGGCCGGGCAGAGGGCTGCTCTGTCCACTTCTGGCGACTCCCTGCCTCGCAGTTGCTGCTCAGCCCAGTCAGGGCAATGCAACCTTCGTGGTGCTGGTGGCTGCTGTTGAGTTAAGGTGGTGTTGCCTGCTGGTGCTGTTGGTGGATGTGCAAAGGGGAGGCTGCCCTCATCCTGCCCCGGTGCAATTGGCTTGGCACCACTGAGAGTAAGAAGGGTGTCCCCTCCCTGCCACCTCCATCCCAGCACTCTGGTTGTCTTCAGGGAAGCTCCTCTCTCTCAGACCTGGTTTCTGACCCTGTTGCTCCTCTGGCCATCAGACTCACAAGAGTTGTTGAGAGTCTCAAGGACAAAATGGATAGTGAGCCGAGGCCTGGCCTTCTGGGTTCCTTCTCTGAGAACCAGGGTATTGGGTTGAAGGGCACAGGTTTGGAGTCAAGCCTGGGTTTGAATCCTGGCTGTGGCCCCTAGAATGTGTGTGGTTCTCTCTGGGCTTTAGCTGCCTGGACTGACAGTGGCTAGCCAAAGCCCACCTGACAGGACCGTATTGAGGATAGAATGAGAAGGTTGCTAAGGAGGACTCTGCTAAGCACATCCACAGCCCTTACCCCCAGGAGCCCTGGGAGTGGACCAGGAGGCACCCAGCACTGGGATTGCATGAGACGAAGCATGTGGAAGTCACTTGCATAAATAGTACTTGGCCTAGAGTAGGTACTTGGCTCTGCATGGGCTGAGGCTATGAGGCAGAGAGAACCACACCGGGCAGCCAGGCTCCCTTCCTCCCAGGCTGGGCTTATCCCTCTGCTGGCCCCCGTGCGCCTTGCCAATGTCAGCCTTTGCCAAGTAGCAGACTATGGAAGTCTCTTAAAAGGTGCTCCCAGGTGTGCTGTGCATTTCTTCACCCAAGGAGTCTCCTTTTTCTCTTTCTCTCTCCTCAATGGCCTGGAATTCTAGACCTGAGCAATGAACACACCCTGCCTCCCCTTCCTGAGCTCTGAACCGCCTCTGACCCTAGTGTGCCTTCAGGCTTGAACAGCAAGCCCCAGGAGGCCACCTGTCAGGGAGAGACGCAGGCCAGGCCAGATCCTGGCATTCCACCCTCACTTTTTTCTCTGCCCAGTTGTAGGACCTCAGGCAAGTCACAGCTCAAGCCTCTATCTCCCTTTGGCCACCCACAGGTTATGACTCTCAAATGCCAGCCTCTCAGGCATCTGGTGCCCTGGTCTCCTGGGCATAAATCAAGAGAAAACTCACCCATGGCCTCAGAGTCCTGCTGATCTTTATGCATACTAGCCCTGTGGTACTTCCCCTTATCAGGGCTCTTGCTTCATTGTCCTCCATTTGTCACAGTCACTGAGCACGTTCTGTCTAAATTGCCTCTCAGAAACCTAATTCCCAGGTTGAGCAGAAACCTATGCCAAAAAGCCCAAGGATGTAACTCAATCGTTGGTGCAGTGAACGTGGACACCATTCACTGCCCTTCTCTCCACCTGTGTCTGACTCCTGGATCCTCAAGCCACCAGGTGTGCAGTCACACATCAATATAGAAGCATCCTTTTTCCAGCTTGCTACAACATGAGCTCAGGACTTCCAGTCATCCCACCCACCCTTTGCTTCAGAGGCACTGTGAGGTTGCCTTATTGTTAGGAATAATGAAGCCTGCAGGTGCATTTTAATATAACCCACAAAAGGAGCCAGGAGCCTATCTTGGGTCCCCACTGTTGAAGCAGACAACTCTTCCCTGGATGCCCGGCTTCAGCTGCTTCACTTTCCAATAGCTGCTCTGACATAGCAGGAACAGGCTGACTGGCAGGAAGTCAAAGATGAGCTGAAGGATTTCCAGGCACAAATGACAAAAGATTCCAACATGTGGAGGTGGGTGAGCCGAGCTCCCCAGCAGCTGACTGAATGACCTGCCTGTTCAGCTGTGGGCACATGGTGAGAAAGAGGGGGCTGTCGCCTCCAAGCCTGGCACTGGAACTTTCCAGGCCTTGATGTGATCTTTTGCTGGTTCACAGTCAGCTGCCAGGGGCTGTTCACAGATCACAGGGGCTGGGAGTGAGAGGGACTCATCTGCTCTGACTCTCTGGCTTCAGACACTGAGGCTCAGTGAGGGAAAGACCTGACTTCAAATATCAGTGTCCAAAGGCTGAGCCTGGGAGACTGAAAGATAAATAACCAGGGCCATCTGCCCAGCTCAGCTTCTCTCATGGCAGGCAGCACCCAGTTCTAGCGTCTGATGAGAGAGCGCAGGCCCAGGAGTGGCGTCACTTCTCCTGATGGCATCTGAGTATGACGAACCCCAGAAGGAAATCAAAGGACTGTTTCCACAACCCCTCTCTCCCTCTGTCCTTCCTACTTCCCTTTCCCTTCCTTTCCTTCCTATCTTTACCTTCCTTTCCCCCCCTTCTTCTTCTTTCCCTCCCTCCCTCCCAACCTTCTCTCTCTCCATTTCTTTCTTCCTATCTTAAAAAAAAAGCCAAATACATTTCAAAAATATCCACGCTCAAGAATTACCCAAGACATCTGGACCTCTTTAAATGTTATTACAAATTCAATAAATAAGACGTATTTTAAAATATGTAAAACTGAGATTCCATTTTGTTAAAATCAGTAACTCATTAAATAGCCTTTAAGATCATTTCTATATTATGACATTTTTTTTTTAACCAAGGTAAATTTCTAAGAGTTTAGTTATATTATTTCCATATGGTCCTCCATAATTACATACATTTGATGCTTTCTAAAGTCTCATAAATATCACTGAAAATATCCATCCCTTTCTGAGTGCTCAGTGTGGCCCGAATTCAGGATGCACTGAGCAAACACACATTTAGGGAAGAGGACAAGGAGTGAGGAAGCCAAGACATCGATGTCACGCAACTCAGCCGACCCTCAATTGCAAGACTTAGACTCCCCAGCCATTCTGTTTCTTCAGCAAATCAGAAAGTCCTAATCAAGGCATGCACCCCCTATGATCCGAACTCATGGGAGCATCCAAGGAGCCAGACACAGGATGGGTCAGTATTACCGTTGCCTGACCTGGTGGACCCAACACCTGCCTCCAGCCTCCCAATCAATGAGCTCAGACCTGGTCATCTCTGGCCTTCAGTGACAACATCTGAGTGGTATAGGAACGGGCCAAGCTTTTTATGGAACCTCTCAGCTCTGACAGTCTCAGCTGCTGGACTCAAAAGGCAAAGCAAAACGATTGCTTTCCACTCCGCGAGTCGAGCAGGTGGCTCGCTTGCCGGGCATTGGTGGCTCCTCCTGCGCTCTTGCTTGGTTGGCGTTGGTCAGAGGATGGCTTGGGAAGCAGTTCCAGCAGACTGGCCTCACAGATGACTTCCCCACTGCCATGCCAATGGGAAGCCAGCAGAGGCGGGTGGCCAGGGTGGGCAGCTTGGGAGGCAGAGCAGGAGGCCTTGGCACAGCAGGTCTGGGAAAGTCATGTCTGGACGTTGTTCTGGGGGCTGTTAGGCTGTTGGAGCAAAGAGCAGGGAATATGAACATGATGAGCTCCGATGGGACCATGGGTGGGGGCAGGGGGCGGTGCGTGTCAGACAGGCTCTGCAGAGCCCTGGGATGGCTGCCCATGCGCTGGACAGTAGGCGATTCAGTTAAATAGCCAAAGTCAAAGTCAGGGACCAAGCTCTGTGCACAGAGGGGGCTGACCTGCCAGACAGGAAGGAAAAGGATGAATGATAGAAGGTCACCTGCTGGAGGACAAGGGGGCAAGAGCGGAAGACAAGCCCTGAGTGGAAAGGGAAGGAACTCAGGTTATATCAAGACCTGTCACAGTGACCTTGGACATGTTCCTATCCCTCTCATAGCCCTGTTTTCCTCAGCCATATGAAGGGGGTGACTGCCCTCCTGTTCTGTCTTATCCACCTGGAAAAACTGTGAAAGACTTTAAAATTGCGGCGGGGGGGAGGAGAGAAAAAGAAAAGACTGCTGGATGTACTTGTAGAACACTTTTGGAGTTATTTGCCCCTCTTGTTGTTTTTGAGCTAATTCACAACTTCATAAATCATAGAAAACCAATCACAATGCAAATGCTTCCTGTCCATAGAAATGCAAATGAATTTTTGTCCATTGATTGATTATTGCTCCGTAGATATTGACTACTTTTGTACCTATTTTGATATCCTTGACTGCCTACGTGTGCAGTTCTATCTGAGCTGATCATAGCAGATGATGAGTTTACTCATTCATTAAGTGAGTTAATAAAGTATTTGACCCATATTCATGTTATATTTGTATGAGAAGCATCATCTCAGTTTTCGAATGCTGTATAGCAAATCATCACAAATTTATCAGCTTATAACAACACTCATTTTTCAGTTCATAGCTCTGTAGGTCAGAAGTCCAAGCATGACATGACTGGATTATCCACTCGGGTCTGCTGAAATCAAGATGTCAGCCAGGCTGCATTCCTTTCTGGAGTCTTTGAGGGAAAAATTGACTTCTGAGCTCATTCAGGTTGTTAGCCAAATTCAACTCGTGGAGGCTGTTGGGCCAAGATCTCTGTTTTCTCTCTAGCTGACAGCTGTGGTCACTCTCAGCAACTAGAGACCAACCCTGTCCAGAAGCTGTTCATAGCAGCAGTTTGCTCTCTTCCCAGCCAGCAGGAGTGTGTCTCACTGGCTTCTTCCTCTGTGGCCACCCTGAGAAAATGCTCTAATTTTGAGAGATGAGCTGATAAAGTCAGGGCCACTCAGAATAATCTCCCTTTTTGCCATATAACATAGTACAGTTGCAGGAGTGATATATTCATGGACTCCACCACACCCTTTGGGAGGGGATCATGTAAGGGTGAGGGTCACTGAGGGTTATCTTACAAGTTTGTTTACCACAGTCATGACTTTACCTTTAATAAAATCCTTTAAGACAATTTACAAAACCTGAAAGATCTTCAAGAATGAGAACAGGCTGGTGGAGACTGTGAAGGGGCTAAAATCCTCCTAGGTCACCTCTTGGTGCTGCCATTGACTCAAGCCCTCACTTATTTTAAAGGTCAGCTTGACTATAGACAAGTTTGATTGTGTTGAGTTTGGCCATCTCCCCAACCAGACTGGGAACTCCTCCAAAAATAGTCCATAGTCTTATTCATGTCTTACTTACCTGTTCTGTAGCCCTAAAGCAAGCTCTAGTGAGTGGTTTGTGGTGAGGGTGGGTATTAGGCTGTTTTCTATTGCTGTGACAAAGTGCCTGAAGCTGGGAATTTTATAAAGTAAAAAGCTTTAACTAACTCAGAGTTTTGGAGGCTAAAAGTTCTAGATTAAGTGGCCCCATCTGTTCAGCCCCTGATGAGGGCCTTGTTGGCAGGGTCACAACATGGTGGAGAAGCAAAGAGGGAACTGACCATGTATAGAAGGAGTCCAGCAACTGAAGCGGATTTACTTTGTATCAACCCACTCTTAGGAGAACTCACTCCAGGAGACCAGCATAATCCCTTCTGTGAGCTGTACTCCATGTGACCTATTCACCTTCCACTAGGCCCTGCCTCTTAAAGTTTCCACCATCTCTCACATCACCCCACTGGGAACTAAGCTGCTAGCACTGAACCCTTGGGGGACAAACTTTACCCATATTTAAGCCATAGCAGAGTGTGAGAGATTTTCCTCTTTATCTTGCTTCTCCCTCTAGTTGGCATAAAAATGAAACTAACAAAAGAGAATTCTAGAGTATTTTGGAGAAAGAGACCCAGAGAGTTTCCAGCAATGATCACAGTATTGCTCAAATCACAATACTGGTCATTAGAACATGTCCCCAGAAATGGGACAGTATGATTCTTTTTTTTTTTAAATATTTTTTTAGCTGTAAATGGACATAATGTCTTTATTTTATTGCTTTGTATGTGGTGCTGAGGATCGAACCCAGGGCCTCACGCATGCGAGGCAAGCGCTCTACCGCTGAGCTACAATCCCAGCCCCTGGGACAGTATGATTCTGATTCCTGTTTGCTATGAAAGTTCAACTTCAGGGTGAGCAGAGAATAAGACAGAACCACTGAATTTTCTGTCTGATCTACCTTGTGGTTTCTGCCTCATAGTCTCTGTTGGAAGAAACTCTGGAACCCCTTCCCCATTCCATCTTTGCCTCTGAGCTTTAGCATATGCTGTTCCCTTTGCTTGGCATTTCCTTCTCTTTAATCTCCACAAAGAAACTTCTATTCTTTCTTTAACAACCAACTCAAATGCCATATCTTCTGAGAAACCTTCCTTCAGAGGCATCACAGGGTAGCAGGGCAAATAGGCTTTGAATGGAAGTTGGAATTTTGCCTGTGCCCTTTCCAAGCTGTGCAGCCCCAGATAAATTATAAACATGCTGAGTCTTTGTTTCCTCATCTGTGAAATGAGTGCAATGCAATCTTTGACAGGAGAGCCCTTCTCAGTGACTGACACACAGAAGAATTATATACTCAGAGACATGTATTGTTTGCTTGCCATGTGCTGAGGACTGCTAAGTGCTTTATATGCACTTTTTCATTCAGTTTGCCCAATGACCCAATAAATTATATCCCATTCTTCAGATTCAGATGCTGAGATTCAAGAAGTTGAACCCAGTCTTATCTTTCCCAAAGCCTGTGCTCTTAACCATGATGCTATCTTGCTTTCTGGAAGGCACACAAGCAATTTCCTTCCTATGGTCTTCCCCACCATGCCCACCTCTGGACTATGTGTCTCCTTTGTACATCCAGTGCCACTGTATTACCACGAAAGACCCAGTGTCAGTTCTTTCTGGGTGTTTCTGTCTCCTCCAGCCCCCAGCATGGAATCTGATCAAGAGCTAGCCCAGAGCGCCTATTATTTAAATGAATTCACGAGTCATTTGTTGTTGTTTTAGGAAGTGATCAGAGTATAATATATATAAGAAAATGACTCTGAGCCATACATGAAAAGGAGAGCGATGCCTGCCGCTTCCACTCCTCTTTCCTCTCCCATCACAGCTATATCTCAGCTGAAGTGACAAGCCCCGTAGGAACCCAGCAACAGGCAGATGAAAACATCAAGGCCGCCCAGCTTCTCGCCAGCCCTTGGAATTTAATTTAACTGCTACAGACAGTGGTGTTGACGTGCTCCAGAGGCTCCCAGAGCAGCCCCGGAGCAGCTGGGAACGAGGCAAAGGGTCTGGTTCACACCTCCAGGAACTCCCCCGGGAACCCGCAGAAGCAGGCCCTGCAAACCATTCCGGGAACCGCTCTCTCCGACTGCCAGCACCTCCGCTTGGGAAGGAACGGCTGTGGTCACGCAGGGAGCCCCTGTGAAGCCCGGGGATTCCCCCAAAGGCACAGGGCCTCTCCCAGCTTTGATGCGCAGCCTTAAGGACTTTAAGGACATGAGCGACTGCTGCATTTAGGGCTTGAGGGCGCAGTCTGCCCACCAGCGAAGGGAGACAGGGCGGCCAAGTGCTCCGCCTCGCTGAGCTCCAGATACCCATCTGAACTCCCATTTTGTTATTTCTACATTAAATTCTGACTTTTTATATTAAAGCGTGACTATTTTTAGATTAAACTATGACTCTTCCATATTAAACTCTGATGATTCCACAAGCAGATAGTTCAGTGACAAAAACAACTTTTAAAGTGAACAAATACAGAACACCTTTTTGTGATCTTTTTAATAATTTTCTATTAGCAGCTGAATTTAGCCCTGATCTCATTGCATTTATGGATTAAAATGACGCTTTGCAATTCACCATGCATTTTGGTTTGTAGGCGGAAGCACTTTGGAGCTTTTCTCTCTACCTCGGCCTCGGAATTAAATTTTCCATGCTTGCTTATTTGACAGCACACTGAACTCCGTCAGCTCAATGAAATGGACAAAAAGTGTTTGTTTATTGACTACTTAGGGTAGCCAGGGCTCTAGGGTGAGTGATTCCTGGAGTAAGAGTTACATTAGGAAGAAAATGTAGCCTCAAGTAACTCATGATTAACTAAAGAGTAAAATCATTAACAGAGCATTTAAAACAAGGTTGTAAAATGAAAGTAAGGTAAAAAATAATGAAAGAAAAGGTTTAACTACATAAATATTTGAAATGTCAGCGAGGCAAAAGGCATCATAAATAAAACTAAAGTGCAAATGACAAATTCAAGAAAAGCATTTTCAACATTTACTACACACTAAAGGTTAATCCTGTTAATGTATAAAGAACTTTGTACAACTCAATTAAAAAGGAAAACAACCTACTGGTAAATGTGCAGAAGACTTGAACTAGCGATTCACTTAAAAGACACCATGCTGAAACTAATGAAGAAACACAGAATAAGACAACAAGAATATATTTTTGTCTATCAGATTAGCAAAAGACTACTAAAGATTAATAAAATTTAATGTTATAAGGGAAATATATACTCAGTTGGGAAGAGGGTAAATTGGGACACTGTTGTAAAGGCCATTTGGCAGAATCTATCAAAGATTAAAATGTGAATCTCCATTGACCCAGACATTCCATTTCTAGAAATTTATTCCGCAGACTTCCTCATTAAACTGCACAAAGATACATGTTCAAGGTTGTTCACTGCAGCTGTTTCTACAAGTGGGAAATTTGAAACACATGTCCATTAAAAGATGTGCTAAATGAATTAAAATGCAGTCATAAAAGGCAACATATCTATGTTAAGAAGGATTGATATGAAAAGATAACAAAATATATTAAGTAAAAAAGCAAGAAACTAGATAGTATATATAACATATTCACAATTATGCAAAAAGCTGAAACAAATATACATATGCCTACAGAGGCATATGCACTTAGAAGGTCTGGAAAGACAGACTCTATTACAGTGGTTGTTTTTGAGGAACTACAATCTTGAATGGCTCTCAAGATTTACTATGTACATCTCTTTTTGTTTGAATTATTTATAATTACAGGAGTTACAAAAAATTTCAAAGAATATGATCTAATTTACTTTGCTGATTCCTGTCTCCTAAGCCTCTTCCCAAACACCACTTGGCTCGCCATGTTGATTTGCTGTGCAAGACCTGTGGGTGTTGCACCGTGGTACACTGGAAACTAGTTTTCTAGTTTGTGTGATGAGCTGATCATGACAACCTTGTGAAGATGGGGAACATAGGAGGAATCGTGGGGAGGAAGGGAGGAAGAGGCGTGTAGCTGTGGACCTATCAGGTGGGAAGTGCCTGGAGACACTGATGGAAATAGTCAGCAGACAGGTGTCTGTCACACTGACGGGTGCCTGAGAGGAGCTCTTGGGAGTCCTCAGGTTGTAGGTGACCACTAAGTTTATGGTAGTGGATGGAGCACAAAGAAAGGTACACAGTAAGAGGAGAAATGCCTGTGGATGGGTACTTTGGGGCATCTTTCTGTCCCTCCAATTCATCCAACTTAGGCATTTATATAATTTGAGAATTTATGTATTTTATATCCATTTTTCTTTTATCACAGAGTTCATAGTTAATGATCACTATTAACCCTGCTAGTACTTTTGGCACTAATTTTGTCTAAATATCTATGCTGACTTCCTTTTCATCAATATTTACCTGTAATAGATAGCATAAGACTTACAAGAATTTCGGTCTAAGAATCTCTATCCTCCCATCAGATACTTCAATCTATTTACATATATTGTTTCTGTATATCCAAATATGTGAATTTATATCATCTTATTTAAGACTTTATATTTCTGTGCATTTTTTCTTCTATCCATGGGATTGAGTCTTCTTTTATTACATTTTTGCCCATTACTCATTAAGAGTAATGTTTGCACCCGTTACCCTTGATTTTTTTTTTTTTTTTTTTTTTTGGTACCAGAGATTGAATTCAGGGGCACTCGACCATTAAGCCACATCCCCAGACCTATTTTGTATTTTACTTACAGACATGGTCTCACTGAGTTGCTCAGCACCTCACTTTTGCTGAGACTAGCTTTGAATTCAAAATCCTGCCTCAGTCTCCCAAGCTGCTGGGATTACAAGCATGAGCCACCGTGCCTGGCTCCTTGATTTTTTAATATGCATATTAGATCAAATTAATCACCGTTATCTTCTTCTCAGACCTTGAGTTCTACTTTGCCCTTCCCATCTTATTGTTGTGTGGTATCTTAGGCACCTTACATAAGAGTTATCTTATTTTTAGATGCTTCAGATTATCATCAGTATCTTATCCATTCAGTGCAGATTTAGATTTAACTGCACATTTACTCTTTGGTTTCTGACACAGCCTCTCACATTCTACTTCTCTTTTCTGGGTTTAAATTTCTTTTTCTCAAAATATATTCTGGCATAATTCTTGCAGAAAGGGTTTATTAGAGGTAACTCTTTTAGTATTTGTCTAAAAATGATTTTATTTCAAACTCTTTTGCAGTCTAGTTTTAGGGTTTGAGGTTTTTTGTTGTTGTTTGTTTGTTTGCTTGTTTTTAGTGGATGGTTGAGTTATAGAACTGTAGAATGATCCCAAACAGGAGTTGTGGGAGTTCATTACCACTAGATCTGCCTTACAAAAAATGCCAAAGGGAGTTCTTCAGAAAAAAGAAAAAGAGGCTGACTGACAATATGAAGACAGATGAAAGTATCGAACTCACTGTAAAGGTAAGAATATAGTCAAATTCAGAATAATGCTATAGTAGTGTTGCACAAAATACTTTTAACAGTATGAAAGTTAAAAGGCAAAGGATTAAAGATAATTATAGCTATAATAATTTGTTAATGGATATATGACATACAAAAAAGTATAAACTATAACATCAAAAACAAAGCAGGAGGGGGAGAGGAAATTAAAATATAGAGCTTTTGGTCAAAATTAAGTTGTTGATAACTTAAACTGTCAAAATTATAATATATTTATGTAAGTCTCATGGCAATCTCAAGAAAAAAACCTGTAGTGGATAGGCAAATGTAAAAGAAAAAGAATCAAAACATACTACTACAAAGGAAAATCATCAAATCATGAAGGAGGACAGCAGGAGAGGAAGAAGGAGCAAGGGAACTACCACGGCCTGAAAGCAACTAGCAGATGTCAGTAGTAAGTCCTTACCTCTCAACAATTGTTTTAAATGTAAATGGGTTAAATTCTCTAATCAAAAGAAAAAAGAGACTGACTGGTTAAAAAAACAAAAGCAAAAACCAAGATCCAACTTCATGCTGCCTTCAAGGGATTTACTTAACCCCCAATCCCCTCATGCTGAAATTGAACCCAGGGCCTCACACAGGCTGCACAAGCACTCAACCACTGAGCTACATCCACAGCCAAGAGTCTTATTTTAGATTTAAGGATGCTCATTGGCTGAAAATGAAGGGATAGAAAAAAATACTACATGCAAATGGTAATCAACAAAGAGCAGAGATGGCTATACTCATAGCAGACAAAATAGACTTCAGTAAAAAACTGTCAGAAGAGATGAAGAAGGTCATTATATAATGATAAAGGAATCAATTCATCTAGAGGATATGGTGATGTAAATCTATATGTACCCAAATATCAGAGCAAACAGTAGCAGAATGGAAGGGAGAAATGCATTAGTAGGGAACTTTAACATCCCACTTTCAAGAACGGACACATCACCCAGGCAGACTTGAACAACAAACGAACCTGACAGACACACCCAGAACACTCCATTCAGTGACAACAGAAGACACATTTTCTCTCAAACACACACAAAACGTTCTCCGAGATGGATCTTATGTTAGGACACAAAACAAGTATAAACAAAATTAAGAAAATTGAAATCACATCCAGCATCTTTTTTGATCACAGTGATATGAAACTAGGAACAACAGAAAGAATATTGGAAAATTCACAAGTGTGTAGAAATTAAGCTATACATTTCTGAACAACCCAATGGGTCAAAGAAAAAAATCAAATGGAAAAAAAAAAAGTCTTGAGATACCAAAGTTTGTAGAATGCAGCAAAAACAGTTCTCAGAGTGAAGTTTATAGGGATAGAAGAATGAAGCTGGAGGCATCACACTACCTACTACCAAGCTACAGTTATCAAAACAGCATGGCTCTGGCCCTGACGAAACACATATAGCAATGGAACAGAATACAGAGTCCAGAAATAAATCCATACATGTATAGATTTGCATTCTCCAAATGCACTCATGGAGCATCATGGATTGCAATTCATTTTTTACAAAGGTGTCAAGAGCACACAGTGGGAAAAAAGCAGCCTCTTCAACAAATGATGTTAGAAAAACTGGACACCCACATGTAGAAGAGTGAAATTGAACTCTTAGCTCACATCATATTAAAAAAAATAAATTCAAAAAAGGTTAGAAACTTAAAGGTAAATTCTGAAACTATAAAACTACCAGAAGAAAGCTTCTTTTTAGGGGATGGAGGGTACTGGGGATTGAACCTAGGATCATTTCACCACAGAGCTGCATCCTCAGCCCTTTTTATTTTTTGTTTTGAGACAGGTTCTTGCTAAGTTGCTAGGGCTAGCCTTGAACTTGTGATGCTCCTGCCTCAGCCTCCAGAGTGACTGGGTTCACAGGTGTGCACCAACACACCCAGACAGAAAAAGACTCTTAACATTGTCTGGGAAATTATTTTTTGAATGTGAGTCTCAAAGCCCAGGTAATAAAAGTAAAAAAGGGGAAATGGAACTGAATCAAACTAAAAAAATTCTATACAGCAAAGGAAACTATTAACAGAGTGAGGAGACAACCCACTGAATTTGAAAAAAAATTTGCAAACCATTAATGCCAATATCATTAAGGAGTTAACATCCAAATATATATAAGAAACACAGACAATTGAATAGCAAGGGAACAAATAACACCATTAAACAGCAGGTGAAGGACGTCAATCAAAAGACAAAGAGTGACTCTAAAGAAGCCATACAAAGACCAACAGGTACATGAAAAAATACTCTAGCATCACTAACCATTAGGGAAATGCAAATTAGGAGTACAATGGGGTATCACCTCACACCCGTTAGAATGGCCGTTATCCAAAAGACCAAGATGACAGGTGTTGGTGAGGATGTGGAGAAAAGGGAACCCTGGGACACTGTGACTGCATTGAACCCACTTGGACAATCTTGTATAATCTTTCCATTTTAAAGTCCTTGATCCTAACCACATCTGCAAAGTCCCTGTTGCCACAAAAGGTAACATGTTCCCCGGATCCAGGGATTAGAGTGTGGACCGCTGCCAGGAGCCATCCTTCGGCGGACCTCAGTAAGTATTCTAGCCACTCAAATGCATCAAAATAAAGTTCACGAGAGTGGTCAGGGAGGAAGGCACAGGTGTTCCCCAGATGGAAAGGGACAGGAGAGACCAGAACCAGATGCTCCACGAGTGCATTTGGAGAATGCAAGCAGTTTGGTGGTGAGTGAACAAGATGGTGGGGCTAGATATGAGGGGAAAGATGGTTTATAGGCATCTTAGGAAGGCTTTGAATGCCAGGTATGGGCATTCTCTCTCTATGTACAGGCTTTGAGCAGGAGGCAGATGGAGATGTGCACATTCTTGAAAAGTAAGCATGGTGGCAGTGTGGACAAGGGAGTCCTATGGTGCCTGGTGGCACCTGTCAACCCACTGAATTTGGCTGTGAGGAGCTGGGGGCTAGGGAAAAAGTGGGCACACACCAGCTTCTAACCTTTTGTTTTCTCTCTTCAGGTCTATAAAGCCAACATTCCACAGGAGCCACCTGGGCAGCATTTTGAGTGAAACAGTAGTTGGAAAATAGAGTAGATCGCTGTAGTAGGAGGAATCTCAGTTTGCACCTCCCCACCCCCCTGCATAGAGGGGAAGGAAGCAGATCCCCCAGCAGCCATGGCATTTGGCCATTAAGGACCTAGAGTCTGACTCCTGAGACTGGACCATATAATGATGAAGGACATTTAGAATTGTTCATGGAAGTGATCCATCAATGGACAGTCATTCCTGGCCAGATTGAGACTGAGGGCTCCATCTCCTGCTTTATAACCTCTACAAGTTGCTGCCATTCCTGCTCGTTTTCTAAACATGTTCCTCTAGCTTCCCATTAATTCTGTAAACTCAATTATCCTTCCAATAGATTCTTTTTAAAAAAAAAATCTTTGCTAAAGCCTAGTTTATTTTGCTTGCAGTAGGGAACCCGGATGGAGTCATTGATTCTTGCGTTAAGCCTGGGCCAGACTAAAAAGTCATCTCCTTTAAACTACTGCACTCCTAAATGACCCAGATTCTCTAGTGAAGGACACAGGCACAAGCTGAGAATGCAGATTGACCTCAGAAATTCTCATCATCCAGAGACACTTGTTCTTATTCAATCAGGTACCAGCGATGAAGATGTCCCTTTACCCTCTGCACTCAAGTCCCCATCAGGGCATCTTGTTGCAAAGACACAGGCCTGAGTTTGTGAATCAATTGCAAATAGCACCTGCAACAAGCCTTATGGAAGCCACTGATAGACCTGAGACAGTTGTCCTCTGCTCAGAGAATTGTCCCTAAATTAAGGTCCCCAGGCCAGGCTTTCTTAGCGCATCTACCCTACAAAACACGTGTTCTCTTCCAACTTGGAGACATGTGTCCTCATCTTTAGAGGTTGCACTTGGGGTGCTGCCTGAGCAGAAAGTATTGTCACCCCCGAGCAGCCGTAGTGATAAACCAGATCATCTCCCTGAGCCTCAGAGTCCTCATCCAGACAACAGGGGAGATACAACTATATCTCAAGGGGATTTTGACACTCAGATAATCTAATGGATTTTTTCAAAAGAATTTTTGAAAAATAGTAAAGAGCTATATAGGCACTTGAAAGTACAAGTATGCCATTCAATGTTCTGTAATAGGAAACCACGTAATGAATTCCTTCTGTGACTTAGTTCGGGGTGAGGGGAACTATCGTTGATAAAAAATTGATCCATGTGGTCCCCTCTTTCCAAAATGAAAGATGATAGCTTTAGTAGCCAGAGCTCTTTTATAGGCAGTGATGGAAATCCAAGTTGAAATAGTGTAAGTAAGTCAGAAGGGGATTTATTGGCTCCTGCATCCAGGAGAGCGCAGGGGCCAGGCTGGGCTCAGCAATGACGGGAACAAGGGATCAATCCATCCATCGACGCCTCTGTCTTTCCTTCCTCCAGCTTCTTGCCATGTGTCTCTCTGCATATGGGTTTTGTTCTCTCCATCCACAGAGGTTTTCTCCACATGTGGGGGCAGGAGCGGGTCACCCCGTTTCATACTCTCCAGACTCTCTCTTTTCAGCTCAGTAAATGTGGAAGAAAAGGAAACTTCCATCCAGCTTCAAACCAAAAAGTCTCAGGACAGAGCTCAGATTTGTCAGTCTGGACCAAAGTTGTTAGCTGGGGAAACAGTATATGAAAAGTGACAGAGTGAAAATTCTCTTCCAATATTCATTCTCCCCTTAATGCTGGAACTTCTGTTTCTGAGATGGGCATACTGCTGCCCAATTAATACATTTCTTAGCCTCTCTTGCAATTAGGTGTGGCTACATGTGCAAGTTCTGATCAATGAGATGTCAGTAAAAATATCCTGGAAACTTTTAAAAGGGAAAGACTGCTCTTTTCTCTTTCCTCTCTTACTTTGTTATTACTTGGCATGCAGATGTGATGGCTAGAACTCCAGCAGCTATCCTGCACCATGAAGTGGCTTTGATAATAGAAGCTGCATACAGTGGAAGAATAAGACCAAAAGAGCCTGGGTCCCTGATGCCATGTCTGTTCCCTACCAACCTTAAACTGCCTCCTATATACAGCTTTATGTGAGGGAAAAATTACTTTTATCTAGTTTTTTGTGGAGTCTTTATTCACAGCCAAATCTCATCTTAAGCAATAAACAAGTCAGGTTAGAAAGAGAGAGAGTAGCTTAGATAGAAGAGGCTGGGGAGAAAACATCCCACGGAACACAAAATAATAGTTGTCAGAGTAGCCCAGCGTCTCCCTTTCTGTGGTGACTGAGGGACCCTTCCATAGCTGTGGGTGTGTGCGGTCTAGGCTCCCTGCAGCCTCATTCTGAGATGTCCTCTTTTTCAATTCTTCCGTTAATGCCAGTCTTTACAAAAGTAGGCAGGGTGTAAAACAAAAACCAAAACCATCTTTTCAATGATGTGCTGCAGGAAGTCCTGCTCCCCTGAGGGGCTCTGGTGGAAAAATGGACCTGTGGCCCTGAGCCTTAGAAATGCTCCTCCCTTCTAAGAGACTCATGAAGCATACAAGCACATTAAAGGCTCTGGAAAGTCCTTCCATTAAAGAAACCTAATTCTTTCATATAGCTTTCCTCACATCATTTTACTATAGAAACCGCCTTCCTCCCCATGTAACACTCATTAACATCCCATAGGGAGAGATGTTTTGGGAAATGCTGGATCAGGTAAGCCATGTAAAAGCAGTGGCCATGGCCTTGGATGCTGTGTGAGAGCAGGTGACATAGCAGCATTGGTCCACCCTCCAGCCCTGAGGACCAGCTTGGTGCTGGCTCTACCTAGAGTGTGAAGGCCTACCTGTGGGCACGGTGGAACCTTTTCCTCCCTTGTTCTGGACCTGTCCACTTCCTTTGTCTTTTAATCTATGGGAAAACCAGGGACAGCTCTGAGCTTGTTTTTCATAGAATCAGCAGCCATTTAACCCCAACCAAGAGAAAGGCCTCCTGCTGGTTGCTCCTGCAGACAGTCCACCTATGACCTGCGCATCATGCTTTTTTTTTTTTATTTAATTATTTTATTTAAATGCATTTCAAGTCATAGTACATATACAGAGCTCAGTTTTTCCAATTCTCTGGTTTCAAATCAGATAGAGTCACATTATTTGTGTCTTCATACTTGCACCAGGGGCAATAATGACCCTCTCAATCAACCATCATTACTATACGCATTACCCTT
>PVHX01013253.1:0-55383 GCA_004024805.1 Geosciurus inauris
GACCCTCTTCCCTTCACCTGGGCTGAGGGACCATCCTGTGGGCTCCAGGTGACTCTATACTAATGACCCTCTTCCCTTCTCCTGGGCTGAGTGACCATCCTGTGGACTCCAGGTGACACTACACTAATGACCCTCCTCCCTTCACCTGGGCTGAGTGACCATCCCATGGACTCCAGGTGATTCTACACTAATGACCCTCCTCTCCTCACCTGGGCTGAGGGACCGTCCCGTGAACTCCAGGTGACTCTACACTAATGACCCCACGTCTCTACACCTAACCCTATTGACTGTCCCATGGCACTCGGTGGCACTCCATGTGTCCCCACGTCCTGCTCCCTGGCCTCAGCAATGTCCCTGCAGCTTCCCTGGCTGTCCTGTCTTCCTCAGTGCTTTCATCTTCGCAGGTGACCCACCTCACGGAGAACGTCCTGCAGAGTCTGCTCCCTGTGTCTGTCTGTCTTAGACCTGAGGCTCTCCTTCTTCCTGGTGTCCTCCCTCTGTCCTCCTGTCCTTCCTGGTGTCCTGCCTCTGTGTCCAACCCCTCCCGGGTTGCCTGGTACCTCCTGATACCTTAATAAGCGTCACTGTTCCACAGTTGGCCCAGTTTTTCTCGTAGTGAGATGGGAGAAGGGCTAAGGGCAGCGAGACAGTGGAGGCGGGTGCAGAACAGAGGCCCTCTGCACCCCTCCTCCCCGGCCCCGGCTCCCTGCTGCCCTCGCTGGCAACCTTGGAGCCTCCACATAGGTAGCACCCCGCGCTGACCAGGCACGGACGTCCGTCCCTGTCAGTCATGTCTAGTAGCTGTTTGGTGTTGGAATCTAACCCATAAGACAAAGACACGTCTCCTTTACCCATCGCCCCCCTTCAGCACAGAAATGAACCCCATGAGGGACAGAGAGCTGACTGACAGGTAGGTAGACAGCCGTAAATAAATGAGATAAAGAATTAATAGATAGATCCTGGGGGGGGGGTGGAAGATAGATAGAAACAGGTAGGTAGAGACACAGAGATGGATGGATGGATGGATGGACGAACAAATGGAAAGAAAAGAAATGGCTGAATACTACCAAAGTGCACCTCTTGATTCTCTCTACCTACAGATGACATGTACCTCCCAGTTGAGGGAAACATCTCCAGAAAGAAGGAGAGAGATTTGGCAGGAATAAGGCTTCAGGAAACCATTATAATGTTTAAAGTTGCAGCTACTCTTAACAGGTCCCTAAGAAGGGACTTTGAGGAGGGAAGGTGTTTTGAACAAGCACCGTAATAGGGAACTCAAGACCACGCACGCGTGTGCATTATGCCCGTGGAGAAAGGGCCACAGCACAGCTAACTGTTTTTTCTAAAATTGAAGCTACAGGCAGACAAACAAGGCCTCAGCCTTCTCCGTAGCACAGGTGCAGACAGGAGCTGAGTCCCCAGGCCAGAGGGAGGCCGTCCCACGGCCGCCGGCTGCAGCTCCTCTTCCGTCCTCGGGCTCGTCCCGCCACCAGTCGAGTGGCCCCTCTTGCACACGGCCCCTGTGCCGTGGCCCCAGCTCTTATAAAGCAACTTTCCCTTCATTGCGTTGAGCTTAGTCTCACAGAAACAACTCTTGTTTATTCTAATCCTTGTTTCATCTCCTCGGTGGACCTGATAAGCTGCGCTACAGCAGTGACGTGCCTTGTCCCTGCCAGCTCGGGCCGGAACACACCCTGTGCCGCAGAGCCCGTGGGGCGGGACGGGCAAGGGCACCTGCAGCCTCGCCTCCAGGTGACCCGTGTCCAGAGTGGACCGTGCGGCCTCCTGCTAGCCTGGGACCCGCAGGTGGACCCAGACTCGCCCCTGTCCCCAGAGGGGCTCCTTCATCTGCGGCCCCTCCGCGGTCGGCACCACACACATGTCCCGCAGAGTTCCCTCCTTCCCTCTGGTCTTACTGGCAGCCCATCTCCTTGGTTCCTCTGCCACCTTGCTGACAAGCCACTCAGGGAGGCTCTGGGTGAACGACAGACAAGGCTTCTGTCCACCCCGGGCTTGGGCAGTGTGCACACCTCAGACCTTAATTCACTGCGGTGGCTGCTGTACCAGTGCAGTCAGAAAGAGGGTACCAACCCGCTGCCCTGCTCCAGCCCGTGGCTGTGCTCAGGAGATGTGAGGATGGGACCTGCAGGCCGGCACCTGTCCATCAGCTGCCCTGCCACCCCCTTCTGCTATGGACTTAGGTCAGATGAACTCAGGCACAGTTTCAAATACCAGCTTGGACCTCATGGACCCTTCACACAGACATCCCTGCCCACCCACCCGCCCCCAGCCCCCAAGCCCTGCTCCCCAGGGGAAAGAGTCCACTGCTGGCTCCTTGGGCACTTCTCGCTTGACTTCCCAGGTGCACCGGCTCTTTCTGACTCTGGGGCTGGAAACTACGTGCAGAATTCCTACTGCAGAAGATGAAGATTCAGGGCACGCATTTCCTAATTTCCAGGATGCACGCACATGCAAACACCCACATGCACACCCTATTCACAACCACCACGCCATGTAACCTGGGGTTTCCTTTCTTAGTACTGACTCCACCTTTGGTTTTCCCTGGCTTCCAAGATGTTCTTGCACCTGTCACTTATCTGTACCCAAAGTCTCAGCTGGAGTTGGGAAATTGCTCTTGGTGCAGGAGCCGCATCACACCACTAGTCATGTCACTCACTGGGAGGGAGTGTCCCTTAGTCCTGCTGCCCGAGGTTGATGTTGATCCCAGCTCCCAGCCACTGCCCCTGCACCCCTCAGGCTGGCTGCTTCTGCTCTTTGTGCATGCTGGGTGCTGCGTCCGGGACCCTCCCCTCATCGTCTTGTTTGAAGCACAACATGGCATCAAACCCAGGGCCTTGCAAGTGCCAAGCATGTGCCCCTGCCCCTGGTCCCTGAAGGAGAGATGTTGCATGAACACTTGGCCAACTTCAAAAGCACTTTTGAATTTTACTTTTGCATGTGAAACAGAGAATGCTTTGGAAATAACTGAATAAGTGTGTGCATGTGCACAGGCGTGCACATATGTGTGCATGTGTGTATGAGTTCATGTGTGTGCACATACATGTGCACATGTGCATGTGTGCACATGTGTGTGCACATGTGTCCACGTGCACATGCATATGTGTGCGTGCATGTGCACATGAGCAAGTTTGTGCATGCGCACACATGTGCTCATGTATGTGCGTGCGATCTGTGCATGTTCATGCGTGCGGATGTGTGTGCATGCATGCACATATGTGTGTGCATGTGTGTGCACATGAGTGCACGTGTGTGCGCCCGTGTGTGCATCTGTATGTGCGTGTGTGTGTGCATGTGTGTGTGCATGCACACACATGTACATTTGCTCCAACTGAGACAATCCCAGTCTAAAGCCATAGTTGGCTGAGGTTCCTCGGCGTGGCCTGGCCACATCTCTCAGAGGGCGTGCCCTGCCAGTGTGCATGAACAGCGGCAGAGGTTGGAGCAGCACCCAGCTCCTGCTTGGAGAGATGTCCAGGCACCTCAGCTGGGCAGGAGCCCACACAGTGCTCCTCTCAGGTGGGCCTCCAGCCACGGACCTCTCTTCCACAGGCCAGTTGTCCATGCTCCTTTTCCTCAGCATGTAATCTGCCTTGGAGCCTCCTTGGCCTCCTTTTGAGTCGGGCTGACCAGGGAAGCCTCCCCTGCCCTCTCAGACCTGATGTGCTGCCCGGCTCACTTCCTCCTGTCCAGCCTGAAGCTGTCACTGTGGCAGGCACAGACTCCACATGCTTCCTTCTGCAGTCTCTGGCTCCCCCAGTAGACAGTCGTGCTCCATGCGCAGCACCATAGCTGCTTCCCACTCAAGCGCCTGCGCCTGCGCCTGCGGGGAGACCCTGGCCCCGGCCGCCAGCTCAGGAGCCTAGCCCGCCACACGCCATTCACCCAGCACTAATGTCCCCAGGTGCTTTCAGAAATAAAACGTGCTCCTCCTTTGATGATGTGGAGAGCTAGAGAGCCATTTAAGATTCTTACTGGATTCATTTTATGAAAAGAACAAATTAATTTTCGAATATGTAAAAAGTCTTAAATGTGTGATTTGTGAAAATTTTGTAGATATGATGAATATCATTCTGTGCTGGTCATATTAACTATTAACCCTCGAGAGACACATGGCACCCCAGGGAACCCCAGCGCATCTCCCTGGCACTTCAGCGCATGTTCTTTTCTTTATGTCTGCAACACACATGCACTGTGCCTTCTGATGAGAAGCAAGAAAGGTACCTGGGACTGGACAGTGCTTGTGGCCCTGGATTGCCAGGTGCAGGTGGGGTGCCTGATGTTTTGCTCTCTTTTCCCCAAATGCTTCCCTCAACCCAGCAGGGCTAGGCAGGCAGCCTCACGCCCGAGGCCTGGTTGTTGATGGGGTCAGTGAGGGTGTGACTGCTCACCAGGTGCTCTCCCAGCCCCGGGCCTGCAGGACGTGGACACAGGGAAGGTCTTCATGAATCCAGGCTTTAGAGTTCCCACTGTCACTTAGTCACCTGCAGCCTGAATGTTGGCCCTGATTTTAGCTATTCACTGCTGCGTGTGAGGTCTGTAAGGTAGCAACAAGTATCTCCAGGTCCCGATTTTCTAATGTGGATAAATTTGTTACTACGGTAGAAACCATGAACATTAAATAAACAGTAGCTTTTAAAATAGGAGACTATTCAATTTAATCAGAGGTTTTTGAAAAATAAATGTCATTACTGCCAAATAATTTTGAAACACGTATCATTTTAAAATTAAAATGCTTCCTTGTTTTTAAAGTATTGAATCTTAAGAGTAACACTGAATCTTCAGTTATTCAATTCTCAACATTGAATCCTAGGAAACCAAAACCCAGCCATGGCATAAGACATTAATATTAAATATTTTTTAAAAAGCCCCCAGTACCAGGATCTATCTGATGTTTGAACAAGTTACCAAAAGAAGGTGTGAAATCCCTGAAGTTTTAAGGGAAGACTGACCACCAGTTTGCACCTGCTCATATGACTTGGCCACCAGTTCCATGGGGCAGAGCTGGCAGGCCCCTCCAGCCACAGCAGCAGGGAAAGGAGATTCACCCCTGGAGAAAAGCAAAGAACAACTCCTGCACTCAAACTCTGCAGCTATCACAGTGGAAGTTGCTTCACAATTTCTCTATAGTCCTCCAGGGGCTCAGCACTAGATCTGGTCACTCTGCACTCTGTTCTCTCTCTCTCTCCCTCTTCCTCTCCCTCTCCTCTTCCTGTTCATTATCTATATCCGCAAAGGCTACACGGAATGCATATGTATTTTTAAGAAAATTCCTCAAATGAACATGGAGCATTTGGGATTAGAAGCCACAGTTGGTCAGTTAGCCAGGGAGAGGGCACCAGAAAGCCCAGAGGGAGGCGCACAGCGGTGCCCTCCACCCACCACCTGCCGCTCACTACCACCCAACCCCAACCTGTGTGTGGACACTATTCCCACCTGCAGCTGGGGCGTCAGCATCCCAAGGGAATGAGTGAAGGTTTTCTTTTGCTTTTCATTTGTCATGGCAATGAATTGAATGGATTCCAAAATAATGAATTCAAGTTAAAATTAAGAAATTAGAAAAATGGTCTGGACAATTAATAACTAAGTCATGACAGAAAATGGTGTGCCTTTGTATCTGGATCCCCCTTTCCACGGGTGGAGCTTACAGTCTGGACTTCCTCACTGCACCATCTGCCCTTGTACTGGAACAACGTAACCACTCCGCCACGGCTGAGGTCACAGATGGAGATGGAGCCGTCGTGCACCCGGCAGGACTGCACGTCCAGAAGAATGAGATGCGTGTGGAATGACTTCCCGTGAAAGAGGCTTATTTTT
This sequence comes from Geosciurus inauris, assembly GCA_004024805.1. Lineage (NCBI taxonomy): Eukaryota > Metazoa > Chordata > Mammalia > Rodentia > Sciuridae > Geosciurus > Geosciurus inauris. Next base: position 5,836 of record PVHX01013253.1, read on the forward strand.
CAATCAAATGACGATTCTTCCCCATGTTCCGCTGGGTCCCAAGTAAGACCTGAGCACAGCCGGGCATCTTGGCAGGCCCAGCTTGTCACCTTGACGTCAGATGAGGACCGCAACCCTCCGTCCTCTTCCCCTGGGCAGCTGCTGCTCTGGCTCGGACGCCAGGCCTCAGCCCGTGCTACAGCGCTCCGATGACCTCCTGGATCGCCCCTCGCAGATGCCCTGTGCAGCCTCACTGGTGGTGCCACCTTCCTGCACCCCCTTGTGTGGAGCCCAGGCCGTGGCCCCGAGCAGCAGCACTCCCACCACGGGGTCCCGGCAGCCTTGCTGCCTCTGCTGAGGAGGCCACTGCAGGAGACCGTCCATGGCTCGCTTTCCTCAGAGGCCCTGGAGCTGCACCATCAGGGAGTAACGTGACCAGCACAGTCCCTGAGCGTTGACCTCCTGGTCCCTCTGGAGCATCGTCATCAACAGCCCTTTCTAAACGACACAGGCACCAGGCAGCATTACTGAAAGTGCGGATGCCCCGTGCGCTTCACACTTGAGAACGGGCAGCACAGAATCCAGGGCTCGGAAGTGCTCTGCTGTTTATTTTGCAAATGCGGGGCACTCGCTTAGTGGAAGAAGAGGAGCTAGTGGGACAACAGCCCAGGGACACCGGTCCCTGTTCCTTCAGTGATTTTCAGAACCGCAGCATTTCAGGTGCAGGGAAGCCTTGTTAGAAATGCCCAGCTATTGTCCAGCCAGAGTTACTCCTGAGTTGGGTCCATTTACTTATTTAGTTTAAAAAATTCATAAATTTTATGTTTTTTGTTGGCAGCTTTCCCCCCAGTATCAAATAATGCCTGGACTAGGGCTTTTCCTCTCATATTGAAGCACATTTACATTACATAGTCGAATCCCACATTAACAGATCTGGAGTCTGGTCCCTGTGGCTCTTACTGTGCTCTCTGATCCTGCTCAGGACAGGTGGCACCTTCCCAGCCACTGTCTTGGTTCTCACCAATATCTTTTGGCAAGATGATGCAGAATCTCTGCACCTTCTCACATTTTCTTTCTTTTTCTCCCAACCTCTCCCCAATCCACTCCCCAGCTTTTGTAAAAGCTCTGCTTTTACAAATTCAATTAGTTTGGATTTGTGTGTCCATGCCTGGATTATGTCACTTAAAGTCCTCCAGGTTCATCCATGTTGTTCTAAATGCCAAGCTTCCCTTTCAAGGCATAGAAATATTCCTCTGTGTGCATGTGCCGCATTTCCTTCATGCCCTCCCCCTCTGGCCTACATCCTGACTGCGTGAGCTGTGCTGCCCTTCACGTGGGGGAGGCATCTCTGCTGCTCACCAATCTCATCCCCTTTGGCTGTACATTGAGGAGCATGATCAGGGAAGCACACAGTTCTGCAAATAGTGTCTGAGAGCCACCGTGTTGCTCTGCGCGATGGCTGCTGTAGACATCAACCCCAGTGGCGCCTGGGAGCAGGTTCCTTCCTGCACACCTTGCAAGGATTGCTCTCCCATCTATTGATGAGAATTCTCCGGTAGACCTAGGTGTGCGCATGTTTCCAGCTTGCAGGCTTGTAAGCAATTGTTCTGTTGGTGGGAGGGAGGCCTACCAGGGATTGAACTTGGGGCACTCGACCACTGAGCCACATCCCCAGCCGTATTTCGTATTTTATAGAAAGGGTCTCACTGAGTTGCTTAGCACCTTGCCATTGCTGAGGCTGGCTTTGAGCTTGCAATCCTCCTGTCTCGGCCTCCTGAGCTGCTGGGATGACAGGCATGTGCCACTGCGCCCAGCCTTGCTAGTAAGCAATTCTAAGAAATATGTGAATCTCAGCGGTTGAGCCAGGTTTCTGATCCTCCTGTGACTGTAAAAGCAGTCTCTCTTTGTGTTTTGGGCATAACTGGAGCTTGCTGGTAGAGGACCCTGTACTTCAAGTTCAGGCCAGTGGCCCATTTTGCCACTTGCTGTCCCATCTGTTTGCTGTGCCATCTCCAGGGTGACTGGTGACGGGAAGTGTCACTTGGGAGAAGGTGTTTTCACCAAGGTAAGCAGAGTCCCGAGTTCCTAAGAGCTGATCAGACACAGGACATGCTTCTGAAGGAAGCTCCTGGGGAACACGTTGTTCCGGAATGCTTTGGCCTTGAGCGCGGAAACGTGTCAGTTCATTTTTCCAAACAATAATCAGGGGCATTAACCTGATGAACTGTGGGGAGACAAAGGAGCCCCAGCACTCCTGCAACTTAAGCAGGTGGAGACAATTACGCAGAGAGAGACAGGTCCTGTTGCCGCCTGTGGCATCCCCTGACAAGGGGACAGAGCCATATGTCACTTCCTGGTGCCCACATTCTGAACACTCTGTGCAGATCTGGCCACTGTCCTGAGTTCTGGGATCCCCAGAGGCTGGCCAGGCGAGGACCTGGGATGTCTTCTTGGCCACCTGATTAGCTGTGGTACTATAGAGTGGGTCTGAAGTGTCCCCAAAGGCCCCAGGGTCTTGGTCCCAGCCTGTGGCACTGTCGGGAGATGGGGAACCTCAAGGAGGTGGCTTAGTGGGAGGAAAGTAGGTCGCTTGGGCATGCCCTCTAAGGGCGTGCTGGACAATCTCCTCTTCTCACTTCCTTTCTGGCCTCCGTGAGGTCCTCACCTGCTCTACCCCAAGCTCCCTGTGATGTCTGCTTCACCACAGGCCCCAGCAACAGGGCCGAGTGAGCAGGACACCTCCCTCACCACGAGCTGCTCATCTCAAGTGTCTCATTGCAGTGAAGGAAAGTGGCCAACACACAGGGACCTTCCCTGATGCACGCTGAGGCTGAAAGCTCCCCACACACACACTTGGGCCTGTGGGCTCTCGCGGTGAGGGAGCTCCAGCTAGCACCAGAACCAAACCCAACTCTGGAGTGCAATCTGTGGAAAGGTGTTGAACTCCTTGTGAAGTAGCATGGCAGCCGGGCTGGGACAAGGAGGAGGAGGAGGAGGAGAAAGAAGAGCAGGAGAGAATTTAAATCACAAAAAATCATGAGTAGCACTCTTTTCATTTTGATATTCAATGGCATTTCTTAATATAGGAGTTTTTGGCAAATGACAAAAACATCACCATCTCACATTACCTGCCTTTAAGAAATCTTGGGTGCTAAAAATAAGGAACATTTTATACTGAACAGGGATGTTTCCTGACTGTGCCATGGAAGTGACTGAGTCCATCAATATGCTTTCAAACCAGAATTATCAAATGACTCTAATGACATCTTCAAGGTCTCAGAGGAAAGAAAAAAAGAATCATGATAAAACTTGCTCCTGGGAAGGTAGTGTGCATTTCCCCATGAAATGCTGTTAAAAACTGGGTAGCAGATAGAACTCTGGGACCCTCAGACTTTGGAAGCTGGAAGGAGGACTCGTGGTAGACATCCTGAAGCCAGGGATGGGCACAGTGCTGACCTGAGTGGCTGCTTTTTGCCTGAGATGGCTCAGCTTGAATCTGAGGAAGTCAGGCATGTGGAAAAGTCAGGAGGGGCAGACAGAAAGCTAACAGATGCGCTCTTTCTGGACAAAGAACCAAGAAAGGAGCCATACACCAAGACAGAAAACTTCAGACAAGAGTCACCCTGCTCAAACCAAATGCCACATAAAACTTTTGTGGCCCCACCAGACCCACACCAGCCAGGGCCAAGGGGGAAGTCTGACTTCCACTCTGTGGGGTGGGAATGATGTCCCAACACCCCTTCCAACAGCATCACAGGAGCCCGTGGGGAGATTGGATGCTCATCACCATGAGACAGAAAAGGGCCCCCAACCTAGGGTAAGAGGAGACCACAGGGAGCCCAAACTGCCACCCTTAAACAGCAGTAGTGATCCCCCCGATTATAAGGCAGCATCAGAGGGAACCAGTAGAGAATCAGGGATCAAACCACCGTCCTGAGGTAATGAAGTCACCCCACCCAGGGTGCCAGTGGAGGCCATGTCCATCCCACCAGGCAGTCATGAGGCCCCTCAGGGGTCAAGGGAGCTCTGTGTGAACTTGGGCCTCCAGGGTCAGGCCCTCCCACTGCCCAGCAAGGCGGCCCACTCAAGGTGCACACTCATTCCAGAGTCTCGACTGGATATGAAAGTCCTGAGATCCCAGTCAACACCCAGAGTCCCTCACACCATGCAGCAGGACCACCTTGACCTGGAGGGAGCAAGGCGGTCCTCTAGCACAAGAGCTGGAATGACAGACCTGGAGGTCAGCGCACACAAGCTCAAGGCCCACAGGCAGAACTCGTCAACAAGCAGTGAGGACGCCCCTCACACAGAAGAAGACAGGGACACTTCCAACAAGGAAACAGAAGACACAAAAAACAAGTGGAAAATGTAAAACTAAGAATATAATGGCTCCAGCGAAAAAGGCAATGTGTTTACTGCACACTGACGCTATTTCCTCAGAACAGGATTCTAGAAATGTTTGCCAGGTTGAGGAACAGAGGAACAGGTGTGGAAACATCGTCAGCACTCAGAAAAGATCGGACCATAGCAAAACACGCAGCACCATGTCATTGGGGGGGTCCCAAAAGGAGATGAGGGGACTAAAAAATACCTCACAAAACGATAGTTCAAAAACATTTCTTTTTTTTTTTTTTGGTACTGGGAATTGAACTCAGGGACACTCAACCACTGAGCCATATCCCTAGCCCTATTTTGTGTTTTACTTAGAGACAGGGTCTCACTGAGTGGCTTAGCACTTTGCCATTGCTGAGGCTGCCTTTAAACTTGCAATCCTCCTGTCTCAGCCTTCCAAAGTACCGAGATTATAGGCATGTGCCACCCCACCCAGCTTCAAAAGCATTTTAATACAGAAAAAGACACAAACCTATGGATTGAAGAAGCCAAGCAAAACTTCTTCAGAAAAGAAAAAAAGAATTCAACAGAAGAAATCCCCAAAGATTTGTACCAGGACTAGTCATAGACAAACTTCTGAAAACTAGACAATGAAAAACCCTTGAAAGAGGTAAAAGAGAAACACCTTACCTATGGGGAAAAATTATTCAAATTATAGCCAATTTTTCAAGGGGAACATAGAGGTCAGAAAGAAAGGGTACAACATTATTTGAGTTACTGAAAGCAGAGAACTATCCACCCAGAGTTCTTACCTAATGAGAGCAACTTGAAGAAGGGTAGGTGTGTGGAGACTCTTTATAATGATGTAAACTAAGAAAACTTGCCACCAAGTGGTGTGCCCTGAAAGAAAGGATAAAGGAATTTCTTTAAATGGAAAAAATTATAAGAAAATGAATTTTAAAGTATCAGGAATAAAGAAAGAAGAGCCAAGAGAGTACAACTATGGAAAAAATACAATGATTTCTTTTTCTCTTGATTGTTTTCAAATTATGTTCAGAGATTGCAACAATAATTTTATAATACTGCAGGCAAAGAGGATAGTATGAAACACAGAAAAACTTTCTGAAGTCCTCTTGAACTGGCAAAAAGTCGTCACAAGTTTATTGTGATAAATTACATATGAATAATGTAAAACTTTAGTACACCAGAAAATTTTACAGAGAAATAATATCATAGATACGGTGAAACTGAATTTGAAAACAAAGTTCAGATAACTCACAGGAAAGCATGCAAAAGAAACAGAGCAAGAAGAAACAGAGAACAAGTTGGAAACCAAAACAAAGATCACACTTAAATCCTAAGACATCAATAAACACATTAAATGTAAATGGCTCAAATACATTGATTATAAGACAGAGACTGGTAGAGTGGATTTAAAACAAAATTTTAACCCATCTTTAAGCAGTCTAGAAGAAACTCACTTCAAACACAACAAATCACAAGGATTAAAAGTAAAAGAATATTTTAATGCAATATCTATTGAAATCCCAGCAAGAATTTTTATAGATATAGACATTATTCAAAATTTGTGTTGAAATGAAAATGAACCAGAAGAGGTTTTATGTATATATAAAGTAGGAGCAACAAGTCTACCTGGTTCTTGGGCTGGGCAGCTATAGTGATGAGGCTGGTGTTGGTGAATTGTTGAGCAGATCAATGGACTAGGTGGAAAACCTAGACATAGACAATATACCAGTTTATTTTTGACAAAATGCCAAAAGCGATTCAATAGAAATGAATTTTTCAAAATGATGTTAGGTGCAATCAGAGAAATGCAGGCAAATGGAAAAAAGGAAGGAAGGAAGGAAGGAAGGAAGGAAGGAAGGAAGGAAGGAAGGAAGGAGGGAAGGAAGGAGGGAAGGAAGGAGGGAGGGAGGGAGGGAGGGAAGGGAAGGAGGGAGAAAGGAAAATAAAGTTATTAGAAAATATTTGGGATTTGTTGCAAAGTAAATGATTCTTAGATTAGACAGCAAATCATGATGCATAAAAGGAAAAACTAATAAATAGGACTTCAACACAATTAAAACCTTTTACTCTATGGGGGAAAAAACCCTGTTGAGAGCACAAAATATCAATACTTGCACACCATATGGCCATCAAAGGTGAGTGCACAGATAATATGAGAAACTCTCAAAGCTCAATGTTGAAAAAATAATTCAAGCCAAAATTGGGAAAAAGTCATGAACAAATATTTTACCAAAGACTACATAGAGATATAGAACAGCACATAAAAATATATTCAACATCACTAGCAATTAGGGCAGACAGATTGATATCACAGTAAACCATGATACACATCTATCAAATTTTCCAAAATTAAAAACAATGACACCAAATGCTGCAAGGATTTGCAAGCTTGACTCATTGAAACACTTCTGGTGAGAAGGGAAAATGGTGCAGTTGTTACAGAAGGCAGCTTTGCAGTTTCTGAAGAAGCTAGATGTCAGCAGCCATTTGACCTATGGAGTGTGCTCTGGCGGGAAACTTAACATTCATACAGCTTCAGGTGCAATAGCCAAACTGGAACAAAGCAGACGTCCTTCAGGGGGCAAGCGGCACCCAACCTGTGGCAATCCACACTGCAGTAGTGAGGAGAGAGCTGCTGGTGCAGCAGCTGGCCAGACCTCCCGAGAGCTATGCTGCCCAACCCTTGGTGAACCTTCAAGATGCTGAATGAATGGAGGAATGATGAATGCGTGGGGAGCATGGCTGGTCACCAGGCTGGGAAGGCATGAGTACAGAGGTGTGGACCTAGAGGTGCTGAGAGAGCCCTCCCTGCCAGGGGGGATGGTGGGCACCTCCGTGGGCAGCAGCCGGCCCTGGTGTAATGAGGCTGGGTTGGTCACCCACCTGCCTGGGAGACGAAGGTGTGTGGCACCTGTCCTTCCTGATGAGTGCACGTGGGTCCTCAGCTTTCTCAAAATTAAATAATAATAATAATTTTTAAAAATATATAAAAAGCTTGACCCATTTCCATATATTGAAAAAGTGTAGAATGAAGTCCTTTACTTGCACAGGTCTCAGGCCAACAGGTTAACAGGGGATAGATTTACAGTTAGACCTCACCAATGTAGCACACACGCAGAGAGACAATATTTTGTATTTACCCTAATCGTAATAAAAAATAGACGGAAGCATCTCTGCATCTTTTGAGATGTTTGAGCAGCATGCAGATAGGCGCCTGCCACGGTTGCCATGGTCAGACCTCCATCACTCTGCTCTGAGTTGCCTCATCCTCCTGCAAGAGGCCAGAGGAGAGGAGCAACCTTCTAAGAGCACATGAGCACACGCCCAGGAATGGACAGGTAAGGCTGGCCAAGCGTTCAGTCAGTCTAAGTGGCAGAGATCCGAGACGGGCAAAAGCCCCTGCACCTCTTTTAGGTTTTGCTGATAGTTGGAGGAGGAAGGAGGGCAGGAAAGTCTCTATGACTCTAAATAAAATTTGCACTTTCTGAATGAAAACAAAGCTCAGAACCTCCTAATTTAATCCTTGACATGTCCAGGTGCTGAGGAAATAGTGACAGAGCTCCTGGAGGGAGCATCCCTAGCCCTAAACTCAACCCTGACCAAAAAGAAAAAAACTCCTGATTCAGTAGGCCTGGGGTGGGGCCCAGGAGCCTATCAAGTGTTCCCAAGTGCCAGGGTTTGGGGGTTCGGTGGCTCTGAACTTCATGGACTATGAGGAGTCGGGAGCCTGGGAACTGTGGAGTCCTCCCAGGAGCAAGGCTGCTCCCACTGGTGATGAACAGCAGGCCTCAGAGTGGCCAGGAATGTGTTCGTGTTCTTCGTCTTTAAAACCCACTTCGATAGTGTGCAAGGAACACCTGTTTTTCTTTAATCCCATAGATGACCTTTCCCCGTTTACATTTGAGAAATATTCATTTGGAAATGAAAGTGGTCAAAACGACGCCCAGTACCTGCAATGGACCAGCATGCCTCACTTCCTGAGGATAGCAACCCCACCTGGGCCCGGCAGCATGTCTATCCCCACTGTCTAACCCCATTCCCCAAAAGCTGGGCTGGAAGCTCTTACACTTGTGTGCACCACTCTGCTGACTTTCCAAATCTGTCGGAACTCAACTCAATGCTAAAAAGACATAGGAGCCAGGTGTGGTGGTGCATACCTGTAATCCCAGCACTTTGGGAGGCTGAGGTAGGAGGATTGCGAGTTCAAAGCCAGCCTCCACAACAGCAAGGAGCTAAGCAACTCAGTGAGACCTTGTCTCTACATAAAACACAAAATAGGGCTGGGGATGTGGCTCAGTGGTCGAGTGCCCCTGAGCTCAATCCCCAGCATCAAAAAATAATAAAAATAATAAAAGAAAAGGAAAAGCATGGGGCTTTAAAACTTCACAGGTGTGGACAAAACACATTTCATTCTGCAAATTCGGGAATGTCTATATTGTTAATGGAGAATGTGCCAGGCTTCCAGCTAAGCAGGGTGTCGCCCTTCCTGGCTTCTGCACAAGATGCAAGCTCCAGTTCACCATGCAGACGTGAGCAAGGGTGTCCAGGGCTCCAGGTGCCCAGGACAGACAGGACCAGGTGGCAGGGTCGGCTTTCTGTCCAGTGTCACTGTGGCCTTTGTGACTTTATTGAAATGAGAGCCCAGCTCTTTACAGCCACCTCACTCAGGTTGCCCTATTGAACAGCTGGGATATGGGGGTGGCCGCTGACCTGATGGAAGTCCCCCAGAGAAGGCCCATCGAGTGCAGCTGGGCAATCTTCCTCCAGGGTGCTGGTCACCTGCTGGGACCAGTTCTTTCATCAGGACCCATCCACGGCAACTGAAGGGCATGTTCTCCATTACCATACGATGGCACACAGCAGCCCAGGAGTGACCAGCAGGCCTCTCCTCTGAGAGGGTGGCAGATACTGGCGAGGCCACCATCAGTCCAGGATGCCTCTTTTCTGAGGCAAGGACCACGGGCAGCCAGCAGAGGTAGGTCTGCCCAGGTGAGCTAGGCATGGCCAGGGGTCATGTGGGCTTCGGATCCCCGACAGAGTTGTGGGCCACTGGCTGCAATGGTCAATGGTATGCCCTGGAATGATGCTCTGGACCTGTGGCCCTAGCTACTGGCCTTCCACCTCAAGGGACAGGCTTTCTGCTGTGTCTGCAGTGTGGTCAGGAGCACAGAGAGACTCGCCCCTACTAGAGCCAGTTCCAAGTTCTTCGCTTGACACCCATGGGCTCTGCGGCTCTGGAGGCCTAAGCGGGCATCAGAGCAGCCAGAGCTGAACACACAATTAACAGAGTGGGAGGATCAGGCCTCCAGAAGCAGGCAGCCCTGCCAGTGGGCTCTGCAGGGAGCACTGTACCCCGTCCCATCACCCGGGCCTCAGTCTGCGCTCTCACTGCTTGCTCTCTGAAGGGTTTAAGCTCTATGGCATATAATTCAGCTTTTCTGAAAATCCAAGTCTAAATTAATTATAGTTCTGCTAAAGGGGGAAAAAGATATTAGATGCCCAAGCTAAAATAAAATGAAGTCAACTTTTTTCTTTCTTTATTAGATTTTAATGGTATTATTATAATAATTAAGCTTTTCATTAATTTTTTCATGCTTATTAAGTTACAGTTCCCTGCAGATTTGAATCATATTTAACATATAATTATGGCGGTCCATTTTTAGAAGGAAATGTGAGTGTGGAGATGTGGGATTTCACCTAGGCCTCTGAAATTTAGCACAAGAGAGGCGGCAGAGGTGGCTGGAAGCCGGGCTGGCTGCCCCAGGTGTCCTCAGCGATGCTCCTCGGCACTTTTCCAGGTGTTGGCCAGCACCAGACCAAGGAGCCAGGGTCAGCTTCCTCCAGACTTGGGCAAGTGTGGGTTTGCCAGCTCCCAAGAGGATCTCCTCTGCTGTGGCCAGATCTGCCCGGGATTTGGAGCAGACCAGCTGCCCAGTCACCGCTGCTATCAGACAGAGGCTCCTGGCAGGGCCTGCTCCCGGCACACGCATGGCAAGATGCTCTCTGTGCTGAGTGCCACCTGCAGACCTCAGGGGTGCTGACCGACCAGAGCCACCAGACCCAGCCCGGGCCCAGTCTCACCCCAGATGGTGAACACACCTTTAAACATAGGGGGTGTGCCGTGCAGGCAAATGTCCCCAGGACAATTGTGTGATGCCCAAGGACACTGCCATTGTCCAAGTTTCGTGGCATGTGAGTCACACAAGCTGAACCTTATGGCTGCCATGCTTTCTTCAAACACCAGGAGCTGACTGCTGGGAGGCCCAGTGAGCACCAGACCTCAGCCTGCAAGGCTACTGGCTGTACGCTGCCCAGCCAGACCCTGAACAGAGCCTGAGAGCTGCTGGAAGGGGCTCTGCCATCATTCCTGGGGAGTCCGGAGGTTACCCAGTGCTGCCAGTGCCTTGGAGCTCAGGCTGTGTACGTGCGCTAACTAGAATTGAGAAGGCTTAATGAAGGCTCAGGGACAGAGCACCTGTCAGCTCAGACACCTGGGGATGGCCTGCGACCATCATCATGCCAGCCTGTGCTGGTATCACCCCAGGATGGCTGCCGGGGTTGACCAGCAGCATGGACTACTTGCTGGCCTGCACGATGCGAGAGGTCCCAACTGGTCCAGCATCCAGGTGACCGTGGGCCTCAAGCCTCAAGATCATACTGGTACCTGCTCCAGAATCTGTAGCCCTCACCCAGCTCTGTCCAGGGACCCAGCCACCCAATGGAGAAAAATCATCCCTTACCAAGGCCTGGGCCCTGGATGCAGACCTAGGAACGTGACGTGGACTGAATTGGATTGTTTCATCATTAGAAAATGTGATTAGCAAGGCTGAAGTATGATGGGCCGACGCTCCCTGCCCTCCTCGGCTGCCCCTCAGTACCAAGGTGGAGCCTGGCCCCTGAGGGGAGTGGAGGAGCCCATGGGCAGGGAAAGTGTCTCTCAAAGGAAGGTCAGGGAGCAGGCACACAAGCGTCCACGTCCGCGTCCCTGTGCGTCCCCGTGGTACGGGCTGGAACACCAGGTGCCTCTGGAGCTGGAGCTCAGGTCCTAGGAAGACCGCAGCCTGCATCCATGGGGCTCAGCCTCACCAGCTGATTTCCATCTTGCGGAGCATACAATAAACTACGTGAAAGGAAGTGTCCTTCCTCGCCACATTGTCATGTGTTGGCAAGTGTTTGTGTGCACAGCTTGCGCCCGTACACACTGATTATGTGTGTGCACATGGTCGAGGGCACTGGCGTGCATGTGTGTCCAGCACATGCAGGCACGATGTGGAGCAGAGACGATGTCCCTGCGGAGGTGAGTCTAGTCCGCTCGTCCCCCACAGGGGGAGAGTATGTTGTGAGGTTTTGTATCTGTCAGAGTCAGGGCATCGACGTGGCTTCTGTCCATGCCCTGAGCTTCTCCCCTAGCTTACCTAGCTCAGGCCCTCAGGACAGCCATTTCTGGGGTATCAGAAGGGAACACTGATTTCCTGGTCCAGTTCCCAACATTTACCCTAACTGGGAAGATGGGGGACCGTGGATTTCCCTCATCCCCTGTGATCTGCTTTGGATTCCTAGTGTTCTCCTTGGAAGTGACCTCTTCTAGTCCTGCTCCACACTGGGCTCTGTTCCCAGGATCTGTCACTCTGCCTGTGCCACCCAGGGTTTCCTGACCTGAGGCCACATGGCAGAAATCATTCCCAAGAGGAAGCGACTTCCTGCGGAGGAGGCTCTTCTCCAGCTCATCTCTGACTTCAGAATGGGGAAACACCTTTCTGCCTGCTGTGATCCTAAATGCAAAAGCAAATCAGGAAACGCCCAAAGGACAGCCCTGGGCCGAAGCAGAGCCCTGGGAAATGTGGAAACCCGGGCTGGGAGGGGAGCGCCTGGTTTCCAATAGCTCTTACGTTTATTGTAAGGGCAATACACTACTGAAGATGAAGAGAGAAGACAGCTGTCATCTTACTACGCAGAGACAGATCCTGTTAGCGTTTCTTAAGTAACAGTCTAGCCATACTGCCATATGTTACTTCATGAGTTATTTTAATAGTGGTCATTAAAACTGGATCATGAGATGTCTGTTTTGTGAAAACTGTGTTTCACTTACGTAGTAATGTGTGGTGATTACCTATGATGATGCCGTGCCATCAAACACAACTTAATAACGCCATGGCGTTAGTCACGTTCTGTACATACCATGAGTTATTTAATAAATCCCCATTGTAAGATACCCAGCCTATTGGCATTACTAATATGATTATGAGTAGTTAAAAAAGGATGAATATTCTTATAGCTAAATTTTGCCATGAAAGAAAATTTCAAACAAGGAATTTCAAACAAATTTCAAACTTGTACATAGAACAGTCTATAATCATAGCTACCCAAAAATGTGCTGTAGGTGAACATGTGTTCCACGAAATCATGGAGCTTCTGTGGCGCACCTCTGTGCATGAAGCTGACTGAGCACTTCAGGCAAACAGGTGAGCCCTCGTACAAGACTGCTCAGCACCTTCTAAAACTGCTCTCAGGTGACAGATGTTATCTTGTGCCTGAAAGGAACTCCTGCTCCTAATTCTACTCAGGCAAGAACTCCCCGGGTCTCACACACCATACCTTTGGTTCCATGTAAACATGAGTCCCTTCTGCCCAGGTCACAGGGCCTCCAAGTCTTCTGGGGCTGTGCCTTTTGAGATCAGATCCCTGGGATCCTGGTGGGGATACCCCCAGGGACTACCCCATAGATGTTCTACCCAAGAATCAGGAACACTGTGCATTTGGTCTTCATCTCAAGGCGTGGTGACGTGTTGGTGCCCTTGCCTGCCGAGCCACCCTCAGACCAGCTGTTCTGTGGGTCTGTGGGCACAGCCCTCACGGACACACTCAGGGATGGAGGAGGCACCTAGACCTCGAGGATGCGCAAGGCTTATGGAAGGGCAGTGAACTGGTGAAGCACATGCACAGCATCAAGGCCTTTGTGGAAGTCAGCACCAGGCAGTGTCTCCTAGGGCCGAGGAGACCTGCCCTCTGACCCTAACCCTGGAGCTCGTACTGGGCTTAGGAGTGGAGAGTGTGCAGACATGCATGGCACCACTGTGCACAGAGGCAGGGAGCTGGCCACCAGCTGTCAGCACAGTGACCCACCAGGCAGCCCCTCCCAAGCACAAGTGCAGGTGTGCCGAAGAGAAAGACTGCAGAGGGGTGGCGGGAAGAGGCACGCGCCCACGGGATGCTCCAGAGTCCCTGGCTCTGCCTGCACGTTACGTTTAGGCAAGGTGTCCCAGAGCTCCTGTGCGAGACCATGCAGGAAGGCTCAGCTGCAGAAAGACCAGGTTATGAGAGCCTTAACAGTCAGCATGTTGACCCCTAATGGGGACGGGCCGGCGGTGACTGCAGAGGTGGGGTGTGGCTGAAGGGCTGAGACCCTGGGATGTGCTTTTGGGGTCTACATTTTTGTATCTGGTGAGAAGAGCTCTCTGTCTCTCAGCTCCCTGGTGCCATGCTCCCGACTGCTCTCCTCCATCACAACCTTCCACCATGATGCTCTGCCTCACACTGGACCCTGAGGAATGGAGCCGGCCATCTATGGACTGAGACCTTTGAAGCCATGAGCTCCCAAATAAACTTTTCCTCCTCTAAAACTGTTCTTGTCGGGTCTTTTGGTCACAGCAGTGAAAAGGCTGCTACAACACTGTGCAAACCCAGGGCTGGCTTGGGGCTGTAGATAAGAAGCAAACCAAAAGAATCTAGGAGCAGTATTTCCAAGCCACAGGTTCCTTATGAGGATACCCAGCCACGCTCACTTGAAGATCTGACATCGGGACGCGTCTGTGAGGGCCTCCTGCATCTGCTCTCCAGGCTGCTTTTTCACTGGGTTTGGATCAGTTTCAACTTCCTCTTCTTGAAGTCCTGCCTTTGCTCCCCACATCCAGCACACGAGGCAGTAAGTGGGAATGGCATGCTAACCCCGTGAGGTCCCATGAGCTAATGCGTGTCCCACTGGAGTGAAATATTAAGGGGTGGCAAAGTTGGGGTGCTGGCCGGTCACAAGCAGCCCTCTCTGGTTATTCTCACCACACGAGATCCCGCTGCAGCCTGGGATTGTGGAATTCATTCCTTTTGAGAGCTGAGAGCAGCAGGAATATCGTTGGTGATCACAGTAGACTGTGGGATCTCCCTGACGCAGGAGCACTCTGACCAACATAGCAAGGACTCCCAGGACCAGGTGCTCCTTGGCCTCCCCTCTGCCTCTTCTCCATGAGACCTGACCTTGCTCGGTTGAATCCCATTTAAGCAAAATCCCTGCTGAGCCTGTTGAGGGAGCACCCCCAGATCTCCAGTCAGTCTCCTCTTCCTGCACCCCAATGCCTAGCTCTGTTCTTCTTGGTGGCCTTCCATCTCTTCCCTGCCCTCTCATCAGCTGCACCCCTCTGCTGGTCCCCATTTTACCTGGTGTTGGACTGAGTCCCTCACTCCTGTTGCAACAGACATGCTGTTTGTAAGGAGTGTCAGGCTGATTTCTGTTTGGTGACCTTCTTGCAGCCAGTGCTTTGAGGAAATGGCTCTTGTGAGTTCCCTTTCAAAGCTCCAAGTCTGCCCAGGGGGTCACAGATGCGTGTGGAGGTCTTGTTTGACCAGATGTGGGTAGGGGACGGTGGCATTTGAAGTCCTGAGCCCTGGCTGAGGACCACTCCAGAGACACTTCAACTTGGTGACATGGGGATGTCACAGTCATGCAAGGAGTCAGGAAATCTTCCAAAACCTGATGGCACCTGGCTGCTGCGATCTGCGGGCATGCACCTCCAAAGTGGCAGGCGAGCCCCACAAACTCCTATCCCCTGCATGTGCTGTGAGAGCCTCGGCCAAGGGCCTCACCCATCTGGCCTCACCCACAGCCATCACAGGTCAGTGAGCTGGAGAGCCAGCTCTGCTCTTGTGACTTGCCTAAGCCGTGCCTTATTGTTCAGCAG
This sequence comes from Geosciurus inauris, assembly GCA_004024805.1. Classification (NCBI taxonomy): domain Eukaryota; kingdom Metazoa; phylum Chordata; class Mammalia; order Rodentia; family Sciuridae; genus Geosciurus; species Geosciurus inauris. Next base: position 21,123 of record PVHX01013253.1, read on the forward strand.
AGTGTCTGTCTTGGACAGTGGACTGATATTCTTGGGCATCAGCTGACCAGGGAGGGCACCAGGGCAACCTTGAATCTCAGCACCTACAAGGTGAAACTGCTGATTGAAAATGGATTCAGTTAGCACGGGCGGGAGCGGAGATACGGGGAGGCGAGCCCTTAACTATTACCATATAAATGAAACTGCGTTGGAGGTGGTAAAATGTTTTTAAAATGCTTTTTTTCTAAGGAATGGTTTGTAAGTTGCTTTATTTATTGAATACTCGCCTGGATATCCCCAAAGTATCTTATTTTGAAGGCTACATGGTCCATCCCGGCACAGCGAGAGAGGGTGGGCAGCACTCCCTCTTACCCTGGCGGCCAGGCTTGGGGAGGCCTCCTGCCCAGAATACCAAGTGAACATTCTAATGTTTTTATGTAAAAAATCCTGAAAGTATCACAGAATGTATTTGCTGACATTTAAAGTGCAGCAATTTACAGGCTGAGGCCGCCGGTGTTTGTCCTTCAGGAGGGAAAAGACAGCAGCCATGTCCCCTTGGGCACATGACAAGGAGGCGCTTGAGTGCCGGTTTCCTGGCCGTGGCCTTGGTGGAACAAGCCCATTGGTGGCAACGACCTTGCCAGGAGGTGACAGCAGAGGGCTGGCTCTGCCGTGGCCATGTGGCCTTGGTGGACAACATCACACCCAAGGAGGAAGGGTCAGCCTTGCGAATCGGCAGAAGTCAGCGTCCTCTACCAACAAAGGTTTTCTTTGGTGATTGCAACAACTTGCAAACCAATCATTTAAAAGGCATTCGAAACTAACACAGGCCAAAGTATTCTTGAAACATATCCTCGGACTCGCTGGAACTTCTCAGTGTCAGTTCAAGTTACAATAACGAAAGGGCCCAGAGACGTCTAGGACCATGCTGGTGTCCCCCGTTCTGGAAATCCCATTCCAATCTCTGTAATTCCTCCCCTACCCCATCCCTGGACCAAGTCCTGAGTGCTCTGTGTGCAACTGATATAATAAGTGAGCAATTCCAAAATGCCATGCCCCAGCAGGTGTCCACAGCCCTGGTTTTCTATGAGGACAACCTGGCGTCACTCTGTTATCTCCCAAGGCCATGGAGAAGAGGACACTGCCTCCCAGGAGCATGTCCCAGTCTTGAAGACTGAACAGTCCCACGCTGGTACTCCAGGGGAAGCTCTGAAAGATGGTCCTGGGGGCCCCCAACTGTCGTTTAAAGTGGAGACATGTCAAGCCAAGCGGTCCCTCTCCCTAGCTGCTCTGGTTCATGCCGACTGACCTCTGAGATGGAAGAGGGTTTTCAGACTCTGTGTGCCACCTTCCTCAGACAGTCTGGCAGAACACCCAGGGGTCAGCTCCCTTGTCTCAGAGTCTCCTGAGAGCCTCCACACAGGACAGCCAGCCTGCCCTTCACTTTGACAGCACAGTTCTGAGAATGTCACCATTTCTGAGACACATAAACTTTCTTTATGCCACAAATGCCAGGAGAGCCCATGTGCATTGGGTTTCAAGCCTTCCTGGTGCTCTCCTCTAAATGTTTTAGGGCCAGGCTTGGCCCAGTCCCATGAACATCATCACTACTTCAGGTTGGTTAGGAATGGAGAGGTGGAAGGTGCTAAGAGAAGGGGTACAGGGTGGACTTCCTTACCACCCAAGGTGTAAAATTGTGTTAAATTCGGCCTAACACTGCCTCTGTATTTAGCAAACTTCTCCATAAGCAAACTGCAACTTAACATGAGCACATGCTTGTAATAAATAGTGGAGGTCCCGCCAATCATTGCAGCTGAGATCAGCCTGTCACAGCTGCCAATCACTCCTGAGCCAATCACTGCACAGACCATATAGTCCGCCCACGTTGCTGGGTAGAGCTCTCTGGACCTCTCCTGGTTCTGAGTGCTGCCTGATTCATGAATTGTTCTCTATTCAAATAAGTGGCTAAATTTAATTTGCCTGCAGTTTTACTTTAGACAGTCAAGGGGTGTGTATGATGAAGCCCCCAGGCACTGTGGACAGCTCTCTGAAGCTACACTTGGAGGGCTTGGCATACCCCTCTCCCTGTCTCCTTGAAAGGCACTAGAGGAATAAATAAGAGCACAGAACATGAAGATATCTCCTCCTCTGGCCCAGGGAGAAGGAAAAGTAGGGAGGGGCAAGGGCTGGCCTTGAGCTTCGGGATGGCCTCGCTCTCCTGCTCGGAGCAAGAAGCTTGCTCCTTGGCCATGCCAGTGTTAGAGTGCCACTTCCACGGAAAATTCCTACAGATGGGTGGTCCCCAGGAAGCCCTCTCACAATATCACTGAGAAGCCAGTTACTGACACTGCGGCCTCACAGCTGCTTTTCCCTGTAAGCTGGCAGAATCGCTCTTTAATAAACATTTATGAGACCGTCAGATGGAGCTGTCCCTTCTTGAGAGCATGTGGCTGGCAGGGATGGCTCCTGAGAGGCGTTCTACCTGAGTGCACTTTGCCAGACGGATGAGCCTCATTCCAACAGTTGACTTTTGTGTAGAGAATTTGTTTGGCATGCCCAAGCTGCTCACGTCGATATATTATTAAAGGGAAAAAACCCTGCACACCCTGAAGACAGAGGCACATTACTCCCGGCTGCAGTTCCATTTCCAAGTGAGATCACAGCAGACCACCTTCAAAACACAGGCCCCTCCAGCCCCTCACGCCCTCACGCAGGTCCCTCCAGGCCCTCACGCAGGTCCCTCCAGCCCCTCACGCAGGCCCCTCCAGGCCCTCACGCCCTCACGCAGGCCCCTCCAGCCCTCACGCCCTCACACAGGCCCCTCCAGGCCCTCACGCAGGTCCCTCCAGCCCCTCACGCAGGCCCCTCCAGGCCCTCACACAGGTCCCTTCAGCCCCTCACGCAGGCCCCTCCTCCATCCCACGTGTGTTCTCCAAGGCCATTTGCCGTCTTTGGCAAATCGTCCTTGGCTCAGCTCGGGCCAGGGAGGCTGCTCCGCGGTCTGAGGAGTAAACACAAATGGATATTGTTCTTGACATACTGCGAGCGCGTTCGTCTCTTGTATCTGCCAAGAGCGCCAGGCCTCTGGGCCTCTCTGTACCCTGCTTCATTTTTAATGAATGTCCCTGAAAAGCAGGGAGAGCAAGATGTTGTCACCTCGGCACATTTCCTCCCCGATCAAGCATGCCTGCGGTCCTGCTGCACTGCCCGGCCACCTGCAGTTCATAGGGGAGAAGATTGGAGCCCTCTGTCCGCCCTTCCCACCCCGCTCTCCACAGGAGGTAGAGCCACCTCCACACACAGCTTCAGTTGTGAGTGGGAAATAGGGCATCTGTGTCTCAGAAGAAAGTCCCATCTGCAAATGACTTGTTGATGGATGATTGGACCTGGGTTTTAGGTCCAGCCCACCCAGATCCTCATGTGTCCATCTATAGCAAGTACTCGAACGCAGACCCCAAAGACCGCGGAGGTCAACTCTCCTCTGAGGCACTAGATCACAGTCGCCCAGAGGCAAGGGTGCATATCACCACGCCAACCATAAGCCAAGGAGGGACATCTTCTAAAGCCTCAGGGTCTTTGCCACAGCCTTGGAGTACACACATTAGACCTCAGCCTTCTGTGCCTGCCCGGGACCACGCACGGGGCCTGCTGTTGGCCCTGCTGGCAGAGTCCTGTCAGGTAGTCCGAGTCCCCTGTGCTGCAGTTTCCCTGAGACGGGTACGATGCTCACGAGACACCGGCAGTGCCCCTGGGCTTCCCAGACATCCCTACACCTGCCAACAGGGCCCGTAGTCTGCTGGAGGGTGAGCCCTGAGGAGAGAGGTCCCGGGGGGAAGCGGGCCTGCTCACACAGGGTCCTGGGTTCTAGAGGCCGGCTTGCTGGGAGGGAAGGTTCTTTGCCGTCTTCATGGGAGGGATCCACGGGAAGTCAGGGTCAGTCACGTGGCTTTCTTCAAGAAGTCACACTTTGGTGTATGTCCCTCAATAGGTCAGCCTGCTGTGGGTATAGGGACAGACTTTACCTAGCTGGAATTAATAATGCGTGTAAGAGAAGATTGTTTCCTTGGGACCCTTACTTTTAAAAAAGGCAGAGGTTGAAAACTATAGGTACAATCTTCACTTTTCCAAGTAATTTTCAAAGTCATAAATATTTAATCACATGAGAAGGGAGAACTCCATGTGCCAGTGAGGACACAAGATGCTCCTGTGCTGGTGGGAGGGGTCAACGGCTCAGCCTGACAGCACAGCTGCCCCTGGAGCTCCTACACAGGAGTGCCCACAGCAGCTTAGCTCATAACTGGCCCAAGCAGAAATGACCCCGGTGACCTTCAATGGTGTCTATTGGCACCATGGACACTGCTTGCCCACAGCAGGATTAACTGGGCTCATGGGCATCGACAGTGGACTCTAGACAGCTGTTGGCTGGGCTTACCTGCCACACAATCCACTTAAAGAACTCTGTCTAATTAGAGATAGGGGCTCTGTGGTTGCCCAGGGCTGGGAATGGGACAGAGGCAGGGGAGTGGCAGCACAGTAGCTCCGCAACCCAGTGGCACCCCCAGTCCGTATGGTGTGGGGAGATGGAGCTCTCCATGTGTGATGCGACTGCTGGGACACACGTCCATGCCCAATCACACACAGGCACACACGGAACACGTGTGTGAATGCACACACACAACACACGGCACAGGCACACACACGTGCCCACACTGAAACCACACACAGGTGCATGTGAAGCTGGTGGAGTCTGAATGACCTCTAAGTGTGTACCCAGGTCAACTCCCTGCTCAGGGAGCTGCCCCACCCACTGTTACCCTCGGGAGACATGGGCTGGGAAGAAGGCAGGATCCCTATTAATTTTTAAACTACCTTGTAAATACAAATATCTCAAAATAGAACCTTCACTGTTTTATTTTTAAAAATTCAGAAATACGTCAGTCATAAGATTGACGTAAATATTGAGTTCTTCGGGTGTCACACACTGGGTACCTAATGCCCCACATGCACACCTGCCGTGTAAACACATGCTTCACACACGGGTCACAGCTATTCCCTGGCATTGTTCCACAGAGCTGTTCAGGAGAAGAATAAGGCAGGAGGTGCAGTGCACACGGCCTCCCTGGGTTGCTCCAGGGACACTCGTGCTCACGATTCTGACCTGTGAGAGCCACAGGGCCGGGCTATCCGCAGGAGCACCACTGGGTGACGAGATGCTGCTTCCAGACCAGCACTGGCACTGAGCTCCTGGGCCTCAGCCCTGGTGCTGCTGGCTCTTCCCTGACTGACACCATTTGGCCCTGTCCTGTCAGGGCTGCCGTGACAGTACACACGCTCCAAGTGACGGAGCACTGGAAGGGCACATTCCTGTTGTTGTTGTTTTCACTGGTTTTGAGCCTAGGAGGAAACTATTTTAGAGACCGTAAAACCAAACTGCTGTCCTGGGCACCTGGAGGCTTTGGGTCTTGCTTCTGCCCTGAGTCATGCTGCAGGAGCCCATCCACTTGGCTACCGAGGGCCCGAAGTTTGCTGGGCAATGGTGCAAGAAACCCACCTGCCAAAGGGCACCAAACGGAACACCACACATGGCCGTGCCCTGGCCCTGTGTCAGATGGCCCCACCATCCTGGTTGCTTGAGGGTCCCCAGGCGTGGACCCTGGAGCCATTGAAAACTCCCAGCTGATGGCGAAAGTGAGGACCAGGCATGCTCCACGGAAGTTTTTCCAGCTCTGGTGGGTGAGCAGCTCACAGGCCCCGTCTACACAGTCAATTCACTAATGGGGTACTCAGGACCCCACAGTCCCCAGACCCCTGGACTAACCAAAGCCTGTCTCTGCACTCTGCTGGTTTCCTGAGAAGCACCACCCAGGGCACATGGATGGAGCTACACAAGGAGCAGAGAACACTGTGCCTTTGGCGGACACCCAAGGCCCCCTTCTGCTATGGTCCAAATCTCCCGAGACCAAGACAAAGCCTGGGGCACACACGGTTCCCTGGGGAGCTTGGGAAAGCTGGTACCATGACTGCTGCTGTGCTCAAGAGGTTCCCAGCACAGCCTCAACAGCACCTCTGTAACCCTGGGTGCACAATGAGGTCATTGCTTTCTGACCCCTGAACTGACCTCAGAGCACAGGTCCTCAGACAGTGGGGACTGGCACAGGGCCACTGTCAGCTCTCCAGGCAGCTGACTGGGTTCTCCCGCTCTTTCTTCTAGTCGAGGCCTCTCTTACTGGACCCTTTATACACCACAGCCTCCACTGAGTCAGGGCTCCCAGCCTGCAGACAGTACCACCCCCTTGGGTCCTGTCTCACCTCGCTCTTCTCACCCAGGAGGCCTTGATCCACCTGGGATGTGCCTGGGACCTTGAACTGAACTGCAGGCCTGTCATAGAGCAGGTGCTGCCCTGACCATGGGGTCCTAGTCCTCAGCTCTGCCACTGCCCATGCCATCCTTACCCTGGTGGGAGCAGGCCAGCCCAGAGGTCCAGAGGACGCTGCCATGGAAAGATGCCATCTTCCTGCACGGCTGCACAGGGGTCTGGCCTGGATGTCAAGATTCCTGAACTAGAGTTCATCTCTGCCTGTTGTTTTCCCAAAGAGAAAGCCCCACACAGCAACGCAGAGCTCCTGTGTGGCTGCCTGGCCCTCACAAAGCTCCTGCTGACCTCTTCGTCCCCACCCTGCCTCAGCTGGCCCCCTCAGGGCCCTTTCCCTTAGCATCACACACAGTCAGGTCATGGCAGCAGGAAGCAGAGTGAGAGCAACGAGGTCTGTACAGAAGGGGCCGTCACCGGAGGGACATGAGGCCCACCCCCCAGCAACGTCAGGTGGCCCTGGGACTACACCTTCCACACGCTCCCAGCCCCGCCCAGCCAGCTGCTTCTCCTCGCTGTGTCGTCTGGTTCCGTTAAATACAAAAACTAAAGAAAAAAAGGCCAAGTGTGTCGAGGCCACGGCCAGGTTCAGGCTGGACCACGTCATTCCCTGGTAAGACCAGGCGCGTCCTCAGTGCTCAACTTCCCTGTCATTACTGCACAGCAGAAAAAAGACATCAGAGCCCTCGAAAACAGAGACGGCCACGGGCTAACCCAGGATTAAGGAAAATGAGCTTTGAAGACAGATGGAAAACTCTTTCACCCAGATGGCCACGAAGGAACACAAAAGACAAGTAAATTAGGGATTGGGAACAAGTGGGCAGCTACTGTCAGTTAGGGAGGCTTACTTCATTTTAACACTTGAGCACACCCAGAGGAGACATGGGGCCCTGAAGAAATCCACCACGGGCCAAGGGCAGGACACAGGCAGCAAGCAAGGGCCAACACAGGAGACGACCATGGCAGCACCAGCTGCCCGCCACCCCCTGACCCCACAGGCCCTGCCTGCACAGCTCTGCCCCTTACCCTGCAGGCCCCACTGTCATCCCGGACACCCGAGGCGGGCCTGGGTCACGCGTGTTCTGTGTCCTCTGCTGTTGGCCGTCACTGGACAGAATCACCCAGCCAGCCCCGAGCCCCAGGTGTCCAGTCCGACACCAGCTCCATGATGATCCTGCTGGACTTCAGCCCGGCTGAGCCCACATCCGTCCAGGTTGAGCCGCCGAGCTCCACAGCCCATTCACCTGCTCTGCACAGGGGTACCGTCACCGTCCTATAATCCACCAGGCACCTTATTTATGGGGCATATTTTCTCCACCGGGGAGGATGGTTGAGCAGCTCAGAAACAAGAACTGAGGGTACTGGCCCCAGGAGAGGGACCCAGGGGGCAGGACTGCCTGCAGGGTTGGGGGTGAGGTGTGCACAGAGAGGGGCGGGCCCCCAGGACTCCTCACTGGGAGGACTGCCAGGAGCGCTGGCTCCCACCTCAGACCACACGGGCCTGCAGCAGGTGCTGCTTGCTGTGCTTGCTTTCTGCTCTACCGCCCTGTGAAATCCATCACGTTTTTCTATAGGACGGTTAGAATCTGAACAGTCTAAACCAGATGTTATTCTAAAATTGTGTTCCAATGATTATTTAATCCAAGGGAACTGTTTCTTTCTTTCTTTCTATAAGGGGGAGACACTCATGTCCTTGGGTGGTACTGCCCCCATCAGCCCGTTAGTTATTGACCCTGGTCTTAGCTAAAGCATGACTCCATGGCTAATGACGATTTGAGCAAGGAAGCCGAATCAGGTTGCCACAAAACCAGCAGCATCTGTTCATGCACTTGCCCAGGCGCCCGCGAGTCCACCCACCCACCCATCCACCACCCATCCACCCACCCATCCACCCAGATGTCATCCACCAATTCATTCCCATCTAGCCATCCACTCACCCATCTGTTCCTTGACTCACCTATCCTTTTCTCTACCCATCCGTCCACCACCTACCCATCCATTCCTCCTCCCATCCATCCCTCCACTCACCCATCTATCCTTTGTCTCAGACATTCATTCACCACCCACCCATCCCTCCACTCACCTACCTATCCTTTCTTCCAGCCATTCAGCTCCCACCAAACCACAGATCAGTGGCACCCTGAGACACGCTTCCATGGTCCTTCATGTGAGTGGGTGGACCCCTTGCACTGAGTGAAGATTTCTACCTCCAGTAGCAAGAAAGGAACAGGAGACGCTCATGCTCCAGGCATATGCAGGGGTGTGCCCTTCAGGAGCTTGAGTGCCCCTCCTTCTGTGAGCAGGAGGAGTGCCCAGGGTCAGGAGTACTTCTATTTCACGCCACAATGAAGTGACTGGAGGTGCGCCTGCACCGAGGGCCACAGGGGTCCACACCCGCTGACCCTTAATGAACACTCCACGTCCCCAAGTCCATCACGGGCCCACTTGCCTTTGTGTCTAATGAGATGCATACAAGCGCTGACATGACCTTTGACATCCCGGTAATGAATGTGATGACGCTCTGTTATTTCTACCCATGAGGTTAAATAGAGGCTTTATATAAACAAGTGAATAAATAACCTGCAGTGGAGGTCAATTGGCACCGTGGATCTACTGAGCTGCAAAGAGAATCTGGCTCCTACACTAAAACAAGTAGCCACCTGAGTCCAGAGTTGATGAGGACCCCCATACCAGGACCCGCGAGGCTCCACCCTGAGCAGTAGTCCCCAGAGCCACCATGCTCTACGCAACTTGCACCTCAGCCCAGGTGGCTACACGCTGCAACAGCAGCTTCTGGTCACTTCTGGGGACCAGTGCATAACTTAATTGCTTTTCCTCCCCCTCAGGTCTGCATATTATATTATATTGAAAAGTAATTATGCAGCAAAAGTAAAATGTCAGCCGGGCTGCCTGTGAAGCGCGGCACAGATGTGAATCATTCTCTTCCGCGCGTCTCGGAGACGTCTCGGCACCTCCGGTCACACACCACGGTGTGTGCTCCTGGGCTGCTGTATCTGTGCACAGAGATGAGATCTGCTGTGTTTTTCCTTCCTTGCAGCATCTAGATCCCAAGCTGAGTGGCCTTGTTGGCAATGATTGATTACCCAATATCTAATTAAACCTGATCCAATCACTTATTATGCAGAGTGGAACAAACAAACTGAAGGCGACTGTCAGCGCGTGATTGATGATGTGGCCAGCCCGGCTTCTGTGGCTCCTAATGTCCCGATGCTTGTTACAACAGGCAGAGCCACGCCGGACCAAGCGCCTGTCACTCCCCACCCGCCCGCTGCCCACCGCCAGCCACCCTCCCCTGCCCCCAAGTGCACTTTGGGACGAGAAGTGGATGGGCGTGGGAGAGGGAGGCCAGGTCCTGATGGCTGAGGGCCCGTCGGGGTCAGTTCCATAATGGGATCAAAGTCTTCACCAAATCCTCAAGCGGCCACGTGTGGAGGGGTTCCAGGAGGGGCATCCTCAGCCCCGCGCCAGGCGGGCCGCCTACTGTGTGGTGAGCACTGTGTGCGTGTGTCTGGGTGTGCCTGGCAGCTGCACGGGGCGCAGGGGTGCCCTCGGGGAGAGTGACAGATAGGACACTGGAGGAACCCTAGCAGGGTCACGGTTCCTTTCTATTATCTGCCAGGCAGGATTCTTTTAGCAGCTCTCATTTATAAATTTTTCAGTTTTAATGTTTTAATTATTTAAAATGCAAATAGGTTCAAGAAGAAAGCAGCAGAAATACAAATTCCCTAAACAAATCCCCTCATGAAGGGGCCTCTGTGAGCTCCGGCTCCTCACAGGCACTCCCTTACAGTGTCTGTGAGGTCCTGCCTGAGACTTCGGAGTCCCAGAGCCTTCAGGTTGGAGGCCAGAAGTGGGTGTGGCTCCAAAAGACAGGACAGTGGCGTACCTGGCTGGGACACAAGCATGCCTTGAAAGAAGACAGGGCACACCAGCCTCTCCTGGACCCCAGTGTGAGCAGACCTCCCCGTGCCCAGTCCTCAGGGGTGGCAGTGCACAGCTCAGTGTGCCCATGTCCTTGACCCCACGGGCCTCCTGCTTCTGCCACAGGGATATGGGTGGCCAGGCCTCCTGGGGCCGTGCCAGCACGGAACGGCAGCTGCTTCAGGAGCCGTGTCTCTGTATACTGAAAACACAGAGCTGTGGAGGTTATCTGAGATGTGTGCACGTCTTCTGGGGAGAAGGGCCAGGTTCTTTTCAAATTCCAGGGGCTCGTGAAGTTAAAAATAATAATCAAAGGCAGAAGGAAAAGGTAAGAAGTCGGCCAGCCCATCCCTGCTCACCCAAGGGACGAGAGTGCGGAGCTGGAACCAGCCAGGTTCCCATCCTGACTTTCTGAGCTTGGTAAGTCCTCCTGACCTCCCAGAGCCAGACCCCTTCATCTGTGAAGCAGGCTCGCTGAGCTCTGCACTGGCCAAAGGGGAGGCCGGGCAAACAGCTTCCTCGTAGAGGCCGAGGCGAGGCTCCAGGCTCTGGTGGCTCCTGTCGGCTGTGGGCCCCTCCTCCCCTGCAGGGTGACGGCACATGCGGGCACATGGCCGGCTACACTTCACTCCCCAGGGCAGCTCTCCAATCGCCCACTTCCCAGCCCGCTAAGTCCTGCCGGATGGCAGGAAGGTGGGAAAGGCAGGAGGGTCCACTTCCGTGCTTCCCTGGCTCAGACATGGACTTCCTGGCAGCCGGTGGTGGCATAGAGCCTCCTCTCTCCCCAGTGCCCCTGCCCCCCCCCTCTGCCCGGCCTGCTCCCTGACGCAGGGCCCCAGAGCTGGGTTTGGTGTCAGCTCTAAGTTGTGCCAGCTACCTCTTTTTAGGATTGCTGAGGGTTGGACTAACCAATGGGCAGATGTGACCTGCTCTGGTGAGCTCAGCAGTCCCCACCTCACAAAGAGAGCAGAGCGCATCCTAAAGGGCGGCAGGCGCACAGTGCTGGGCGCGGCTCTGCGTTTTCTGTTTTTTGCATTCCGGCCCCTGCTCTGAGGAGGCTGTCTCCTGTCTCGGCAGGTGGCATCTTATTTTCATAATTACTAAATTAAGATAGAAAGTAAATGGCACAGGGTGATTCCAGACTGTGCAGTGACGGGCGTTCTTAAGCTGAAGTCAACTGGGATGTTACGAAATGAAGTTATTTCTTTTTCTTTCTCCGTCTTTGATATGGAGCTTGGGGAAATAGGAGTCTGCCGAGCAGATGAAGGTCAGAAAGTTATTTCTAAAGTAAACCAGGATCCAAAGGATATAGGAGACCCCAGATCAAGTTCTGAAGAAGGGGCTTGAGCCCCAGGCATAGCAGGCTTCAGAGCCCAGGATAACGACACCTCTGCCGTGCACTCTTGCCGGACAGGATGCGCACCAACCACTGGCCGTCTGAGTGATGTCACCCCACCAGCCTGGGAGGGAGCCAGAAACAAAGCTGGAACTCAAATACGGTTCTTCTCCGTGTTGCAAACAAGTGTTGTGCATCAGGACCCAGAGGGGCCAGCGCCCGAGCGGCTCGGTTAAGCACATGCAGGGTATCTGGGGTGGAACTTGCCGCGCCTTTCTCTAAATTTTCAGTTCAATTAATCTCTGGAAATTCAGTGTCTCATCCCCATGACAGTAGCCTCTGGCTTCTTCAGAGTGACTGCCGAGGAAAAATTATCTGACACATATCAAACAAGCAAGAAACGACACTGGACAGCATTAATCAAAACTTTCTCATTTCCCGAAGAATTAAGCATTAAATAATTAATCCCAGCACTACAGGCAGCTGTAAAAGAGGCCTCGTGCCTCCCTGCTGGTAAGAATTTGTCCTTGTCTGAAAGACTAGATTGATATATTTATTATTTATCAGATTAATCATGGCCAGGGACATTATAGATCGGCAGCCGGGCCCAGCCAACGATGGCGCCGATGTCCTCTTAGAAGGGTGGTGAGAAGCTGCTGCCCCAGCTCCCTGTAAAGGAGGACAAGGGGTGCCAACATAGTTTTTAAAAAAAAGGAACAGAAAGAAGGCAGAGGAAGACGAGGGCTGATGAGAAGATGCCAGGCCCAGGGCTCTGTCCTGTCCCGCTCCCTGGGGCCTGGAGACAGGGCTGCAGCAGGAATTCATCAGGGTTCCCTGGAGAGGGCCAGGGCTCCAACATGGGCCCGCCCCTGCCCTGCTCAGACTCTCATCCCTCACCCCTCCACCTGCCCCAATGCGCGCCCAAAGGCAGCCTCTGCCTTCCTCTTAGTATGCGCTCTCAAGGTTGGAAGCGCCTGGGGAGCTGAACGCATCTGGCTGAAGGCGGTGGTGAGCGGGCACAAGGGGACAGTGTGTGGAGGACGGTGAGCACATGGCTCATGCTCAGCTGCGGTTCAGTCCCTCTGGAGCAGCACAGACCACAGTCTGCGACTCCAGCAGACCGAGCATGCTGCACCTGCATGTGGCTTGGGCAGCGAGTCCGCGTCATGCAGCCAGGAACGGAGGTCGATTGTGTCCCCAAACAGGGAGGCATGGTTGGTCCATAGGTGGCTGAAGGAAAACGGGTCACACAGGCAAGTGAATTACGGGAACGCTGGTAAAATGGCTTAGGGGTGCTTCCCCAGGGCCCCCAGCTCCTCTGTAAGGCTGGAGAGCCAGGTGGACCGGGGAGAGCTTAGCAGGGAGCACTGCCCCAGTGGGGCCTGGACCCGTGGCTCCCATGGAGTGCCAGCCTCCCCGGCGAGCCGTCTGCAGCCCAGCCCCTCCTGGCTCAGGCACAGGCTGATCAGAGCGCAGGAGGAGCCATGAGGATGGGCCAGGCCCTCCATCCACCGGCTGGCTGCCACGACTGAGAGGCAGTCCCTGAGCTCTCTGAGGTGGGAAGTCGTGTCTGGAGGGACCCAGTGGCACAGCTCTCCCAGCCCTCCCTCCCCCAGCTTCTGGGCAGGTCCGTGGCGTCCCTGGGTCCTACAGCCATGTGGGAAGGTCCACTCATGGCTCCAGTTCCAGAAGTAATGTGCCGTGGTGGGATTAACGCAGGCGAATGCAGCCGTGTGACAAAAAGCTATAGATGCTTATTGCAAATAATTCTGGGGGAAATTCAAGGATAAAAGTGATTCTGTTGGAGCCTCAGTCCTCTAGCAGAGGCTCCAGACCATACGCCCGTCCCTGCTGATGTGATCTACTCCCAGCTACTGCAGGAGACCCTCACACCAAGCCCCTTCTGCAGAGAGGGCCACCTGCCATTATGCTGCCAGGCCTTGTCCCCCTGTCCTAGTGACCACTACTGGGCCAGCCACAGAACCGCCATGGCCCCCCAGTGCTGGGGTCAGTGCAGGAAGGCCTTCCTTCCGGAAGCGCAAGGGCTGATCCTGTGTGAGGGGGCTTCCCAGCAGCACCTGTGCCTGTGGGAGAGGGACCCCCTGTGCCACAGGGGGTGTGAGGGTTCCAGATGGAGGGCCTTTTCCTAGAGCAATGCTGTTTTGCATATGGAAAAACTAAGGTCGGTCGGATGCCACAACTTTTCCACACAAGTTCACCCTTCTCTCAGTGATAACTTGCTTGGTACAATACACATGCCACCTGTTTAAAAATATATTGAGAGTCTGCTCACGCCTCTTGGGAATGCAAAGGAACCATCATCAGTGAATTTAGAAAGGGGAGGTGAAGGGTATGAATAATTTAATTTCCATTGCCCAGCAAATTTGCAAACCGTTTTAAGTCATCATTTTTTTCCTTTTAGTCTGATTAACTAGATGCTGCTTTCCCCATTCCCAATATCACAACTATTTTCTGAGCACCAGGGTGTGCTGAGCCCTACGTGTGGATGCCCCGAGCATCCCCTTGGGAGCTGGCCCTGCAGGGGACACAGGGAGGATAGCAGCATAGCTGGTGACGCCTGCCCCAGCGCACGTCAGGTGAGGACAAGCACAGACGGCAGTGACCTCAGGAAGCCCGCACACGTGCAGCCGTCACGTTAAACCGGACATTGACAGGAGGCGGCCACACAAAAGCCCTTTGCAAACTGGACCTTGCCACAGGGGGGTGCTTCAAGAAGGGCCTGCTCCATGGGTCCAAGGTGATTGACAGCCACTGCTCAGCATGGGGCCACCCACCGTAAAGCTGTGGGAAATCATAGGAAACTCCAATCTGTGTGCACAGGGTCAGTGTGGTTGGGCCAAGACACCCAAGTTCCTAACTCAATGAACAATCACGAAGCCAAGCTGAGTTGGCATGGAGAAGTGCTCCTCCACCTTCTGGAGGCCCACAGCCTCTGTCTCCCGGGCCTCCCCCACGCCTCCACCTCCCCTATAAAGTACTGCATTGCCCTTTGGCCCTCCGATCACAGGTCAGCTCAGATCTCTGCCGTAGTCTAAAGGTTGGTGTCCCCCTCTGGTCCCGTGCTCAACCCAGGGGTGGCATTAGGAGGCAGGCCCTTAGGAGGGGAGAGCTCCTGAGGCCTCCTAATGGGGTGCTATGGTTGGACCTGAATGACCCAAAAAGCTCATGCTCAGCAATATCCAGAGGTGGGAACTTTGGGGAAGGGGTTGGACTCAGAGGCCTCTGACCTGAGAGTGAGTTAATCCACTGGAGGCCAGTGAGTGGCTGGGAGGTGGAACCTACCTGAGGAGTCACTGGGTTGTCCCCTGGGAGGTTTATCTGCTCCCCAGTGCCCGCTCTCTGCCTCCCGGCTGCTGTCAACTGCCCCCACCCTTCCACCTCCACACTTCTGCCCTGGAGCCAGCTGACCCTGCACTTAGCTCCCCCCAGCTGTGAGCCAGAATAAACCTGGCCTCCTCTAAACTGTTCTTGTTGGGTATTGTGTCACGAGGACAAAAAGTGACATGAAGTTTGTGCCTTACAAACGAGACCCAGACAATAGCCTCACCCTCCATCTGTGTGGAGACCCGGCAAGGCCACAGTCCCTGCACACCAGGACAGGACTCTCAGAGTGACCTGGACTTCATCCCTCACCTACAGCTCTTGGTTACAGCAACCCCAATGAGACGAACCCCCTGCTCCTCGGCTGCCCTCTCAGGTGTGTGCAGGTGTTTTATGACTCTCCCCACACACATCTGTATGTCCCATAGGCAGGGCCACAGCTGACTGGCACTGCAAACAGTAGGTCAGCATCCGTGTTAACTGCACCCTGAAGACACAGGGTGGCCTGCAGGACTGGGGCTGCTTCCTTGGGTGTTTCTGGTCCTCGAGCGCCTGAAGCAGCTCATTGCAGGGTCAGTTTAAGTGACTCTGGAGAAAACCCTTTCTGAGCATGTGTGTTACCATCAGTGTAAGTCTAAAACAAGGCCACCCTGAAGACGGCGCCCCACTGGCTGGGGGCTGAGGTCACTGGCCATGACAGTAGGTAGGCAGGGCAGCAGAGACCCATGGTCCACACCAGAGCCCTCAAGAGGGCCACGTAGAAAAAGAGACTTAAAAAAATGTAAATATATCCGTACAATTTATAATTTCCTGGTAGATGTGAATGGTCCATTCAAGATGAAGGCATTTTAAAGGGATCAGTTATGATAAATGAAACTTAAAAAAAAATCAAAGGATTTTTTTCCTCATAATCATTTCTAGGGCCAGGAGGATTATTAGTGAATTTTATAGAAATTCAAAAATCCTTTTATTCCAATACTATGTTAATTATGAGAAAACTATAAAAAGACAGAAAAGCCACGCAAAGCGCTGAAGCAGCAACAGTCTCAGTATGGAAACCCGACAGGGAAGGGTAGGAGGACTTACCAAGTCTCACCCGTGAATTTGCCTTCCAGCAAGGGACAGCCAGAGTTGGCACGTCAGGAATCTTGCAAGCTGGTTTGTTGAAGAAGGCTGTTATTTAAAATTAAATGCTGGACATGAAAGTTAAACACATCATGTTTCAAAAGATAATGCTGAAGCCACAGCATTTCCTCGTGCCACAGACTGCTCTGGCTGGCACCTGCCTGGTGGAGAGACCTTGTGCTAGGGCGTGGTGCCTCTCTTCTCTCCCTAGGCTCCTGTCCCAGTGTCCTAGCCCAGGTCCCTTGGGGTCCTGCGGCAGCTGACAGCAGCTGCCCGAGGGGGAGCTTACACTGGATGTCAGCAAAAACTGGAAGTCAGGGTGTGGTTTACTGTCTTGCTGTCTAGACCTGTGAAGGGAGGGAGAGAAGATCAAGAACACACATTAAGCGGGGCGTGGTGGCGCACGCCTGTAATCCCAGCACTTTGGAAGGCTGAGACAAGAGGATTGCAAGTTCAAAGCCAGCCTCAGCAACGGCGAGGCGCTAAGCAACTCAGTGAGACCCTGTCTCTACATAAAACAAAATAGGGCTGGGGGTGTGACTCAGCGGTCCAGTGCCCTCGAGTTCAATCCCCCCGGTACCAAAAAAAAAAATACACGTTAAACTGAAATGTGTTACCCTTCACCCATTTTATTGTGAACACACAATGAACTGAGTAGACCTTCCTGGTGTATGGAAAGGGCTGCTTCAGTCAGCAAAGAAGTCACTCCTCTGGACAGATGAGCAAAGTTCCAAACACAGCTGCCTGCAGGGCATGGACTCATTCATCATCAGAATGATTAAAAATACCAGCTACATTCACTCCATCCATGTTGAACCCGATTGTCAGTTGCAACCATGGGCTGGCTCATGGTAAGACTTGAGCAAATCCAAAGAAGTATTCTGAGAATCAATTTCTTATGCAGCCTGTTGTGGTTTGGATGTGAGGTGTCCCCCCAAAGCTTACGTGTGGGACATTGCAAGAGGGTTAGAGGAGAAATGATTGGGTTACAAGAGCCTTCACCAGTCAGCAGATTAAACCCGATGGGATTAACTGGGTGGTGGCTGAAGGTGGATAAGGTGGGACTTGGGGGCGTGCCTTTGGGGTATCATTTTGTATCTGACAAGTGGAGTCTCTTCTGCTCCTGATCATCATGTGAGCTGCTTCCCTCACCACACTCTTCAGCCATGATGTCCTGCTCACCACGAGCCTCGAGGAAGAGCGCCTGCTGTCTGTGAATTGAGACCTCTGAAACTGTGAGCCCCAAATAAACTTTTGCTCCTTAAAATTGTTCTTGTCAGATCTTTTAGTCACAGCAGCGGGAAAGCTGACTAAAACACAGCCTTTACAATAAAATTGCACTATCATAATTTGTTGCTTATGTGCTACACATTATTTATATCTGTAAAGATTTATTTTAAATATTACATTTGTATATATATGTGTATAATCTTTTCAGGCATCAAGATATCTACCAGCACTTGGCATCTCAAATAGATAACTAATAACCAGTACTTGAATAACACAATCAAGACACCAAAATCTAAATGGATTTACCAAAAAAGTATCAAATGGATTTCTCCAAGAAAAGTGGCTTGCTTTAGCCATTTATTAATAGACTAAATCACATTATCAGGTTAACTATTAGGAAGACAGCCGGATAAACAGATGCTAGTAATATTTTCACATATATTGATTATATGTAATGGTTATAATGTACATTGAATTCGTATATATCACTAATTTTGAAAATCCACTGAAGAGTATGCACTAAACCTGATGAGGACCATCCACCTACCCAGCCTTCAGTGCCATTACCCAGGGAGCAACTGCGACGTCCCACAAGCCTGCTCTGGGCACCCTTCCTCCTGGACTCGGGTGCCAGGGCACATGGCTCAGACTCCCCAGGGAGAAGCCAACTTCCATGTTGCTGCCCATTGGCTCCGTGGCTGGGCAAGCTTCTAGACTCCACTGAAATTAACCAAGAAAACTGTGCTACATTGGGTGAAGACGGGCTCCTGCTGATACCAGGTGAGAGGCATCACACTGTAGGGCACTGGCCATGGAGGACATCTGCCAGGAAGATGGCACTGCCTTTCCTCAAACAAAGAGCGGCCAAGGAGTGGGCGGGACCCGGTGAAGAAAAGTGCTCTGTGAACCGAGAGGTTTGAGAAATTGCATCAGAGTCAGAATTGGAAGTGGGCAGGCTGTTTTAATTACAAATTAGCATGGGAAACATTTCAGGTGAAGGTGACCAGTGTTCTGAAAGTTACAGGAAATAGCAAAATGACTGCATGTAACTTTCTCTCTTCCTCCCTCCCTGCTTCTCTCTGTCATCTCCCTCCCCTTCCCCTCACGCTGCTACTTTCATTCCTTGAAAGAAAGAAAGAAAGAAAGAAAGAAAGAAAGAAAGAAAGAAAGAAAGAAAGAAAGAAAGAAAGAACATCTAATCTAATCTGGAAGACAGTAAAACATGTTATAAGGTCATGGTTATTAGTGAAGTTTGACTTTGATGCCAAAATATACAAATGAAGAAAGCAGGTCTGCTCTCTAGGATATGAACGCTGGCATTCAATATATGATAAATAAGTGCTGCCGATAAGTGGGCATCGAGGCTAGATGCGAAATGATGGAAAGACATGGAATACAAGAAAACCACCACCATCCTGGATGGAAAGGAGCTCGCAGTCTGTAGGCTTTCCAAGAGAGATGGCAACGATCCGTGAGCATGCGCAGGGAACATATCCTATGGGATTCTCTATTTTATATGTACATATACAAATAATTTCTACAGAAAGTAGAGGTCCTGTGGAGCACATCATTCTCACCTTAGCTTTCCTAACGTGACAGATACGATGCCTCCTTTTCCAAGTTGCCCAGGTATCCCCCAGGACGCGCCCTCACTGGCTTGACTCTCCCTTGATGACTGTGCAGGTTTGGGGTATTTCACAACTGCAGGTTGTTCTGTGGTGAACAACTTTAGGCACTTCTCGGATCACCACCTCGTGTCTGCTGGTGATCTGGGGACTCCCATGGGGAACAGGAGCCTCAGCCTTGTGCCAACAGGTCTCCAGCTTATGGGCCAGAACCCAGGGCAGCAGGGCCCCTACTTGACAAAGACGTGGCAAAAGTCTGCACCTCACTGCCCGGCGGCCTTCCAGGTGTCTTCCCTGCGCCCAGGCCCTTACAGAGCTCTGGGCTTCACCAGTAGTGCAAGATTCTGTTCCTTCAAATGGGTCGCCTCCGGGGCACTGCCAGGGCCTGAGTCATTTTCTGGCTGCTCTGGCCTGGAAGCCACTCACACATTCAGCTCCGCTGGTCTGGAGGCACCTTCCAGCAGTCCTGTGGGGACAGGGGCTTGTTTGGGCCACCTCCACTGGACGTGGCAATGCCTCAGTTGGCTATTTTGTACTATAGAGGTTACTTCATGTAAATGAAACCCCAAAGCTTTCTCCTGCCACTGACTTAACTTTAAAAAAAAAAATAAGACAAGAAATGTGACTGCACAAATTAAGATAATAAAATTAGCATTTCCACCCACATAAAGAGGTGGCCGTGCGCAGCCATTGCTGAGCTTTGATAATAAGAGTCTAATCTTATTTTAGTTTTAAGAAATAGGACATTCATCTTATTAAAAATAAATATTTTATACACGCTTTCATGATTCCTTCGTAGCCGACTGCCGTTGGAATTGTGCACGTGTGCTATCCTCTCACGGGGGGCTGGTTCCGAGTTTGATTATTTCTTCATTGAAGTTGTTTCTTCCCACTGAGCATTAATACTTTGAATTTGTGTCATTAATTTCATACCTGACCTTGAGCTATATTTTTATTACATTAAAGAGCTCTAGAGTAGATTGTGTTCATTTAAGAATGAGTAGTAAGGGGAAATCCAACTGAGAATGTGGCGAAGCTCTTTCTGTTTCATCTGCACTCGCTCCTCTTTACAGCTCGGTTGTCAAACGCCTGACCCACTGTTTTATGGATAGAACCTAAAGGGATCACCTTCTCTCTGGGCTAACAGGTGCCTGGCTCCTGAGCCGCCTCAGCTCGCCCCCAAACCTGCGCCCCCTTGCGAGACTGCCACACGTGATGCACAAGCCACCCAGCAGCACATCTGCTCTGCTGCCAGTGACACCGTGGGCCACACAGCCATGAGCCTCTGGCTCCCTGGCACTGGTACTGGAGGCTTCAGAGATGCCATGGGCACGGGGAACAGGGGGGAGGAGGGGAGCTCTGCAGCTGCGATGCCCATGGTGGCATTTCTCACTGGCAGGGAGCCCATTGCTGGGGACCACAGCTGAGGAGGTCTTCTTCCGCCATGTCTGGTTGAACTTCTGTTTCAGCAGCACATTGAAGGAACAGGGCTGGTGGCAGTGAGTAACCACCGACGTCCCTTCTCGTTGTTTCCCACTGTCCCTGGAAACCTTCCCACCAGGTGGCCCTGGGCCTGGCCCTCCATGACAGCTCAGGTGCTTCCAGGTCCCTGGGAGCCAATTTAACAGTCATGACCACCCTACGGGGCAGTCGTGTCTGAAGTCCAGATCTGCAGCCAGGATGCTCCCCCAAGGGGGAAGCCCCCTTCTCCCCTGGAACAGAGCAGTCAGTATCTGGCTGCCCCTGCCTCGTCCACACTCTACAGCTTTCCAGGGTCAGGGAGCAAGAGGGACGATGACGGACAGTGAGCCATGCAGGGAGAGGACACGGAAGGTGCTGGTGGCAGGCCTTGTCCAAAGATGGCTTAAAGTCCTGTGAAGGGCTCCCGGAGCCCTGCTGGCCACACAGACTGTCCCTGCTGGTGCCTGACAGCAGCCTGTGGAGCTCCTGGGCAGGTGTGAGGTGCCTGTGGGCTGCTCTTTCCCGCAGGACCAGCACTGCCCAGAATGGGACTCAGTGGCCTTCAAGAGGCTGTGGGGATCCCGGCTGATTCCTGGTCAGCAGTTCCTCTGCTTTGCTTGGACACTAGCCACAGTTCAAAGGGACATCTAGGGCACAGGCAGAAACCCATGGCCCTCTGGGAGCCCCCACTACAAGGAGCCCTGCACTCTGTGGACATCTGAGCTCTGACTTTGCTCAGCCAAACGTCCCCACCTGAAGGCCATAATCACAGTCCCATGATCCCTGGTTTGGGATTCAAGCCCAGTGGACTACCTGGTCCCCAAGGTCACATGAGGCCTCTAGACACTGCAGAGCAGGTTTCTTCCACTTCTCAGTACCCTGGAAACAACTCTGGGGCTCACACAGTCCCTCCTCCCTTCAGTGGGGTCTCACTTGCTTCAGGGATTCCTATCTATGCCAGCTTCCCCCACCCTTCCACCAGGGTACGCCTCCAGAGACCACCCCCACAAGATGAAGGTACACAAGGACCTCTGGGCATGCGCTCATGTCCTGTGGCAATGAGCCAGGGCAGAGCTCAGAACAGCTGTTCTGAGGACACTTGGCCAACAGCCTGAGGGAACAGAAGGGCAGGGAGGCACGGACCCTAGGCAGGAGACCCTGACATCAACCCAGGTCACTGACTCCTCCTCACTCATCACACCCGGTGTCCCTTTGGCATTTGATCACTCACTAACCAGGCTTTCCCTGGACATGGGTGTCTCCACTGCTGGTGGCAAGCAGGCAGGGCTCTGTGGGCTATTTGGTTTGCTCTGGGTCCTCATGGCAGTGGCCCCAGGGGGGTGACCACAATGCCCCTGATCATGGGCTCTGCCACTCCACAGCTCACATCTGGTGGCAGGCCCTCTGTCTTATCCAAGCAGCAGTGACCAGCAACACGGTTTCTCCCAATGCCAGACAGGACCGAGCCTCAGCCCGTTGCTACCAAGGTCCTTACGTCTCTCGCTCTGCATGCTCCGGAGGAAGGCGTCTGCCCAGGCCTCCGGGGCTGCTCCCGCGGGCCCTGGCCTCATCAGCCCCTTGCTTCCCACCCCTGATGTCAGCCACACCAGCCAACCTGGCTCCACCTGAGTGGAAAGCCATCACACAGTGGCATGAAACCCAGGGGTCAGTCCACCACATGGCTGGGGCTCCTCCTTATTGGAGCCTGACCACGAGTCCCTAATCTGACCTTATCTGTATGGTCCATGATAAACCCAAGAGATCCTGCGGGCCCTGGCTCGTCAAGGGCTGAGGCATGTGGCCACCAACAGAACACTTGAACATGACAGCTGTTCAAGACTCTGGATCCTTCTGCAAATTATCAGTATAAAGACCTAGACAAAACTAAAAATCCCGAGCCAAGTCCGGCCACAGGACATCATGGAGGGCACGTCACTGACGGGAGGCAGCGGCTGCAGAGGGCGGAAGGAGCTAAGGGGCTGCTTGGTAATTTGTTAGGCAAATACCAGAGATGTGCACACAGGCGCCAGAGGACTGCTGTCAGGTGTCCTACTTACAAATGTTTAATTAGATTTTCCGTTAGGATTGACTCTCGGAAGAACTGAAGCTAGCAGCCTCGCCGTGGCATGGCTCCGGGTCCCCCACGGCCTCACTCTGAGCAACGTGGGCCATCCTGATGCGTCTGCTGCACTTGTGAATTAGGAAGTGGGCCAGACAGGACAGCTGCCCACAGGTCCACCCCAGCCCCGTGGGGACAGGCTTCTTCCATGCATTGGGCTTGCTCTCTGCCAAGGGTCACCAGGGTGTTAGCTTGCTGAAGCCAGGGGGTTTATCTAGTGTTATCTACTGTATCACCAATGATTGTGCCCCTGATCCTTTAGAAGTCTTCCGTCTGCACAGCAGTGGCATTCCTGCTACTCTGTACCCTCTGGGGAGGACTTCTGCAGGGCCGCACTCAGCTGGGCCTGGACACCTTCCATAGATTGTAGTGTCCCACAGTGTTCCAAGCCTGCCACAACTGCTAAGATGCACTGCCCGGACTGGGAAGGCCACCCCTGCTAAGGAAGTGGCTGGGGCCCTCTGTCAACTCCGTGTGCCCCTGAGGCCATGGTGAGGGTGTGTTCCTTCCTAAAGAGGTTTCTGCTGAGACCTGATCTCCCACACCGTGGAGAGAAAAGTACAGAGAGGCCCATGCCAAGATGAGACTGCACTTAAAACGAGAATTTCCCCAGGATTCCCGATGGAAACTCAAGGAAGAACCACCCTTCAATTCTGCAAGATCACGGGTATCTCTGGAGTGCAAGAATCAGTCTGAGGACGGGGGTTCAGTGCTGAGCTGCAGGCCCGGGAGATCTCCTGATGTGCATCTGTGGAGGGGTGGGAAGGTGACCCAGCCGTCAAGGAGGCCAAGCACCTGCCCACCTGTGTCCCCCCTGCAGGGCCATCTTGGGGCCTCACAGTGTGGCCCAAGTGGTCTTCTGACCCCAGACGTAGGTCCTGGAGAGCACTCACCTGCATAGATCCATAGGGTGTCCCAGGCCTCTGTCACTCTTCAGGGCACATCCCACAGGTGGCGGCCACCATGCCTCTGTTCAAGGCTTGATTAGGGGTGGTGTGTTGGAGAAGCACATGAGCTGGACCTGGGTTCTAGGCTGGGCACTGTGCCCTCGGGACCACGGGGAGAACAGTCCAGCTGCAGGACACCTCTGCCGGCAGGAGTCCCACTGTGCCCCGGCAGCTGCCCCCAGGCTGCTCTGCCAGAGCGAGAGGACAGGTCTGTCCCCACCTCTGGGTCACTAGCATTGGCCACAAGCTTTTAACTGAGAGTCCTGTGGAGGCTGAGCAACTGGCAAGGGGGCAGAGCTGCCCCATGGCCTGGCCCAAGGCCTCAGGTCCCAGCACCAGCAGTGAGTCCCCATCCCATATCCCCACCCACAATCCCCTTTTCTACTTGCCCACAGCCTGTGGGCGGCGGGGGCAGACGTGGCTAAGGGTGTGTGGGTGCAGCAGGAACAGGACCAGAGCTCTGTTCAGGGGAGGAGGGATGGAGTTGGGGGCAGGAGGCTGAGAGGGGCCCTCAGGACCTGGGTGGGTGCAGCTTGTGCAGGTGCCCAGCCAGAAGCTGTGACAACCAGACACTGGGGGCCAGCCTCGTCTGTGGTTTTGAAAGGTGCCAACGCCACTCCCAGTTGTTCTGTGCCCCAGGGCTGGTGGAGACTGTTGGCAGAGACCATGGTGGGGTCGCCTGCTGGCCCTGGCCCTAGGTCTGGCTGATGCCAACCAGACATCCTGTTGTGTTAGTGTCACCGATCTTGCTACACCCGCCCCTCACACCCACAGCTGCAGGTGCTGCATCCTTCCCAAAGGAACTGGGAGGACTATGGTCTCAGCAAACGGCTGCCCCTGCCTTCATTTCCGTGAGAGGTCTCCAAGCAGTGCTGACTCCCTGGTCCCCCTCCAGCCAGTGGCTACTAGGCCACAGTCAGGAATCTCTAAGCACCTGTGCACAGAAGCACAGCCCAGATGACCCTTCGGCCCCTGGAGACACCTCTGCTCCCAGGGCTCCTTCCTACGCCTCCCCCATGCCCGCAGGCCTCAGGGCCCATGTACGCGGACACATAGCCACACCTGAGCATCCACACACAGACACATGGACACAGAAGCACACACATCCACAGAGAGACGGAGGCACACCCAAGGAACAAATATGCACACACAGACACACGAGGACACAGACACAGACATTCAGAGAAATACAGACACATACACATACACACACACAAACACCTAGAGACATACTCAGAAATACACAGACACACACACACAGAGACCCCAAGATTCACACAAACATACACATAAAACACAGAGACAAATGCACAGAGAATTATAGACACACAGTACACGTGAAAACATACACAGACACACAACACACAGCCACATACACACATATCTAGGCATCTATGCACACAGACACAGATGCACACACATGTGACTGTCTCTTCAGGTAGATACTGACGCCTTTGGACAAGATGGTCTCAAAGAGCCCTAAGATTCAGACTCAGTTTCCCAGCTTGAGGAGGAGACTTGTGGAGTCATGGCAGCCTATGAAATTGACCAACTCCCCAGACAGCCACAACTCAGGGAAGTTACCCTCAATACACATGTGCACACACACACACACAATAACATGCACACAGACACTCACACGTGCATGGGCAGGCAGGGCCCTATATGGGGCCTGAGGCTGGCCCCTGTAGCAGGGAGCCATGTCCACCTACCAGCCCTAGGCAGGACAGTCTAGGAGGAGCCTTTTCCTGAATGCCTGCTGTCTCTGGTGTGAACATTGAAAACACAAATATACCCATGCACACGTACTACATGCACCTTCATGTGAACTCACACAAGTCCAAGCACTTGAGCTGGAGTGTCTGTTTTGTACAACCACCTGCTAGCACCTGGACATTGCTTCTCGCCACACACAGATGAAGGAACAAACCGAGCAGACTAGCTAAGACGGCGCACCCGAAGTGCATGTCCTGAGCAAACAGGCGTGAGGTTCCGGAGAGGGATCCGCTTCTCCGAGAGCGAGGACTTTGCAAGAGAGAGTTTGGGGCCAGGAATTTCTCCTGAACCTCATGCATAGAGACATGAGTGCCACCTATGGAAGGACAGGAGCCATCTGCATCCTCAGAGCCAGAACCGAACGGAGAGTGAAAGAGGAAGACGAAGGGGACAAGTCCTCGGGACGTCAAGAAAGGACAGAGCGTGGCAACGTCAGCCCCTGCCTGCATTTGTCACTTGTATCATAGGAGGTTTTTCAAGAGGTTTGGAAGTGTATTGTTTCTCTCAATTTGTTATAAATTTAATTAAATTCAGCATTTGAGAGGGCTGAATATTTCTTAAAGAAAATGACAGATAGGATTGTGTGAGTTTCTTTTCAATTGTGAATACTAGGAAATATAATTAGAATAATAAAAATAAGATTACTGAAAGATAAGAGGCCTGGCTTTAAAGCACAGTCTTTGCACATTAGTTACAGGAAAAACAAAATGGCATGAAGCAAGGCTTCTGGGAGGGCAGGCCAAGGGACCGTCCACCGTGCCCACCAACATGTCTCCTTTGAGCTTCCTGGGCCTTTGGAGGAGGCTGAGGCAGCAGAAGCTGCCCTTCTGACCATTTCTGGAAGAGTTTCTCTCTCCCGTGTCCACCCTTCCCCGCCTGGTCCCTGGCACCTGTTTCCTTCTCTTGATGAAAGGATCTTAATTGCAGCGACGAGAGGGGACGTGTAGCCCTTTATCTGAATCCTCTGGGCTGCCGGGAAGCCTGTGGCCTGCGAGTGCATGCCACTCACACTTGACGCCGTAACTGCACTGTCCACAGAAGAAGCTGGAGGGCAAGCAGAGGGCCGCCTACCGCAGGCAAACGCAGGTGCCCACGCGCGCGCGCACACAGAGGGCGAGGAGAGGGGAGGGAAGGGGGCGAGGAGAGGGGAGGGAAGGGGGCGAGGAGAGGGGAGGGAAGGGGGCGAGGAGAGGGGAGGGAAGGGGGCCAGGAGAGGGGCGGGAAGGGGGCGGGCGACGGAACAGCCGCGTGTTTAGGGAACCCATTTGTGATCACAAACGGAACGTCCCCACCTCACGATGGGCAGATTGCTCGGTCTCATTACCAGCCACGCAAAGCCAGACCCACCCAAAGAGGAGCTGCACGGACAGCCCCACTTTCCATTAAAATAATTTCAAAAAGCTTTTTTGTTCTCCTGCTGCAAGAACCCATTTTGCAAGATGATTTAGCTCAAAATCTGCTGGGAGTAACCCTTGACATAAAGTCATATTATGTTGGAGTTTAGTCCTAAATTCATACATCAATTATTTACTGTCAACGCCGATTGTATAAGTGTAGAAAATTACCAGGAATGATATTTTCTCTCAGGCAGAAAAAATGTGATACAGCAGATCCACCCCACCTAATGTGCCGCCCACCGTCCGGGGCCCAGAATTATTTATGCATTAGAAAACAGTGTGCCGGGGCCAAAGGGAAAAGACGGGGGAGAGAGACAGACACATTATTTTAAACCTTTCATAACACCCATAAATATTTCATAACAAATAAATAAAGAATGTCGGGCTTGTGTGGAGACAGCTGTAGACGCACGGGTCAGCGCTCCTCAGAGCTCCGGGGACCCGCTTGCCCTCCGCCGAGCCCGCATTTCCTTTCTATCACCACTTAGTGCTCGGTGGGCGGGGGCGCGCCAGGTGAGCGCAGCGCCGAGGGCCCTGCGCGCAAGGCCGCTTTCATCCGATTGCAGTGTTTTGCTCTCCTATTTATTTTTTTAAGACAGAAAACTCAGGAAAATGGGGGGGGGGTGCTCCCTGTGTGGCTAGCGATGTTATCAAAAGTGTCATCTTGGCATTTTCATACTGACCCATGCTGCCGCCACAATTTTCTCCCAAATAAATAATGACTTTGTGGCACGCAGAACCCGTGTCTTGAGATTGACACCCTCGAGGTGGAGGCGGCCGTGGGTGGAGGTGGCCGTGGCACAAGGCGGCGCGGGTGCCCCCCCCCACGCTCCTCCCACTGTCAGTGCTGTCTAAGCCCCCCCCCCCCCCCCCCCCCCCCCCCCCCCCCCCCCCCCCCCCCCCCCCGACAATCCTTCCTGCAAACAAAGGGGAAAGGCAGGGAAAGCAGGAGAACAGCTGGGGGTGCCCCCTGGCAGAGCACAGGGCATGGCCCAGCTGGCCCACATGCCCTGGGCAGGGGCAGCTCACCATGGGGCAGAGCAGGGGCCTCAGTACCTGGGCAGCCACGTGCTGGGAGCTGGGAGCCACGGCCCCTCTGCTTGGGGGGCTGTGGGAGGAGGAGCCCGCACAGGCCTGTCTGAGCAGAAGAGCAGGGGAGGCCTCTTCCTCCAGCTGAGGAGTCATGGCTGGCTGGTGCCTGACCTGTGGCCACTTAACACCTGCCTCTGACCAGAGCAGGACTCAGAGGTGACTCTCGGGCCTCCTACAATGAAGACCACAGTGTCCTCTAGAACAGAGACAGACGTCAGTGAGGGGCAAGGCTCCCTGCACCTGCGTCTGCTGGGCTGCAGGTACACAGGCAGCTGGCTCCACCTGGGGAGGCTTCTAGGCTGGGGCCTCAACCCAAGCTGACGAGGATGCTGGGGTGCGGGGTCGACCTGCAAGCCCAGCCTCTGGGACCTCCTCCCCTGGCTGCTGATTCCTCCTGTTCCACACAAAGGAGAGGGTGGCTCCCAGAGGGTTCCCTCCAGCATTGGCCTCGGGTCCCTTTGCTGATTCCCCTTTGTCATCAGCTCAATATCTGCATCCCCTAAACCTGCATGTTGAAAACATGAACCCCCAGGCAATTAGAGGTGCAGCTTTGGAGAGGTGACTCGGTCACAAGGGTGGGGCTGACTATGGCATTAATGCCTTTACAGAAGGGGCCTGGGCTCCCACCCTCTCTCTGCCATATAAGGATGCACAGAATATGCCCTCTATAAACCAGGAACTGACGCTGTGGACCCCTTCATCTTGACCTTCCAGCCCTGGAGCCACGGGAAATACCTGCTGTCTACCCGCCTCCCCACATCCATCCTACGGTGTTTGCCACCGCCACCCAAGCTGACGGGTACGCTCCCAGTGGCAGCTTCCGGCAAGTCCTGCTGTGGCGTCTGGGGCTTGTTTCTCAAGGACAAATTCAGACTAGTCCTCAAGGGTCCCAGGGCTGTTTCGAGGCTTTGTGTCACTGTTCCTAGAACTCTTTTGCTTATAATCACTCCTGGGGACGGAATCCTGGCCCTTTAACGAGTTCTCCCCAGCATCCTCTGGTCCTGGCCCCTCTTTCCAACCCAGTTCTGGGATGGGGACCCCTATCTCTAGGAGCACACCTCTGCCCTCAGAACTCAGGAGAAAGGTACCCGGGGAGAACAATCTGACTGAGCCATAATTTAAACTTTTAATAAATCACTCATCATCTTTTAAACATCTGAGGATATCACAAAGCTCTCAGATAACCTGTAAATATTCATTTCATAAATACTTAAGCACACATTTATTTTTTACTAATTATCGCACATATTGCTGAGTACTCACTCCGAGTTCCTCACAGTAATTTCAAGTTCAAAACAAAGTTTGATGCAGACCTCTGAAGCCCGTTGTCCCTAGCCTGAGGACATGTGCTGTGGTTTTCCTTCCATGACATCAGCAGCACTAGAGTCCCTCATTCCCCCCATCCACATGCACCCCATAAAGAGCCCTGTCGGGGCGTGGGGACACCTCACCACTGCCAGGGACGCCAGCTGCTCCCTGCCCTAGTGGCTCCAGGGAAAGGATTTGTGGGACATTATCCTGGGGAGGAAAGATGGGAGGCTGAGCATCCTGCTGGCTGGAGAGGGACAGAATGGTGCGTGAGAAAAAGGGCCACAGAGGGGGCAGGAGGAGGCCCAGCAAGCGGAAGGACAGGGACAGGCCCACTGCACACAAAATGAGCCGCCTGGCCGCGGGCCCTGGGAGGCCAGCGAAACACAGCCCTGTGCTTGGGGGCTCCTGCTCTGCCAGCTCAGGTTCCCCAGCGGGCGCTGCAGCTGCAAATGAAGTCTAAGCATCCCTCCAGATGCCACTCACCAGAAACACCCAGGGCCTTGTTTGTTTATTTACTTATTTATTTATCTATTTTTGGTTTTGCTTTGTTGGTGGTGGTTTGTTGCTTTTTGTTGTTTTTGTGAAAAGGAGAATTTATTTTCAGAATATCAATAGCATGAAATCTTAAAAACCTGGTTGGTTGTATTCTCTGGATTCCTCAATTACTTCTGAGTGTACTAATGAAGAGTTTGCTTAATATCTAAAGGGAAATTGGTCATTTTATTTCAATGTACAGGCAGAGGCTGAGGTCCTGTTTCTCTCTCTCAAATGCATCTTGAAAAGAAAATGGAGCCCCAGAAGTTTTCAGTGGCACCCCATGGACCTGCCCAAGCTTCCCCTGAAGGCCCCTGGCTGCCGGCAAGCGGCTCCCCTCACCAAGTACGCCCGCGGGGTCCTGGAGTATGCTCTAGGAACCCGCGCTAGGGCGGAGATCCTGAGGCTTTCAGGTTCTGACCACCACGTCCTCTATGATGAGACAGAAGTGTCCAGCCACACTCCCTCCCAGGGCTCAAGACCCTGTGCTTTGCGGGCACCCCCAGGGAGCCCTGTTGAGATTAGCTCCAGATGCTCTGAGGAGACATGGGTTAGGGCCACATGGGGACTCCTCACTGCTGTCCAGACAGCTGCTGATGGAGACAACCAAAGTGGGGCTTCAGAGATCCCAAGGAAGCTCCTGAGCCTCAAGAGAGCTGCCGCCAGCTGGACCCCGAGTCGTCACAGCCTTTCCACCAGCCCAGGGCACTGGCTTCTGTGGTCAGCATCTCAGGTCAGCTTAGTAAAGCCAGGGGACATGCCTCAGTCATTGCTTTTCTTGGGCCAGCAATGACCGCCATATGGCTGGGTCCACAGCCTACAGCTCAGCCATGCACTGCCAGCTCCAAGACTGTCATCCTGGCACTGGAAGACTGCATCATGGAGGAGGCCACCAGGTCTCTCCAAAGGGACACCTTCCCACTTATCCTCAGACAGGGGACAAGGCCCTGCTGAGGTCCTGGTGTCTCAGACAAGAGAGTTGCAAGAGTTCTTATTTGCCAAGAAATGGGATATTTATATTCATCAGTGATTTGCAAGGACTTAGGTGACCTCAATTCCTGGGCACCTGGTCCCTCGTGAGTGCAGGTTTGCCTCAGTTTCCCCTGGACACATCCAGCTCGAGCTCAGGTGGTCAAGCGCACCTGTGCTGCTAGAGCCCCCTCTATGAAGCTCAGCTTCCTCCTAAAGGACCTCCTGCTCAGGCTGGGCACACACCAGCTGGCAGGCACACAGTCACCGTCACCGGGGAGCATTCAGTCTGCTAGATCATCTGAAGACCAGGGACACAAAGCAGGTGGGCCAAGTGCACAAATTATATATGAACATAAGACGTAGATGTGCGTGTGAGCTCCACGGGTTCACGTCCAAGATCAGCGGTCAACAGCCTGTTTCCAGGTTGGCTGAATAAACACTTCTCTTGGGAACCCACAGTGCCCCAGCCTCCCCCCCGGGTGTGACGAGGCATGCAGGCTGGCACAAGTGGAGGCTGCGCGTTGGGCCTTGTACGGGCCACCTCAGGGGCAGGGGCCTCGAGGGAGCATGCGGTCCCTAATGCAGGGCGGCTGGGGGCCAGCATGGACACTAACCCCAGTAGCCCTCTCCTCACAGAGGGCTGCAGAGCCGACACCGGGTGGAGATCCTTGTCACGAGCGTGAGGAGGGGTACATGCCCCGGCCTCCTTTCCTGGCTACCCCTCCATGCCCTGGGGTTGGTGGTCACTAGGTGCTGTGAGCCTATAGTTCTGCCTGGGTACTGAGTGACTGCCACCATTCTCCACAGAAGGCAACCGAGGACCCGAGTCAAGAGGTTCCAGATACTCCTCCGTCATGTGACGGGCAGGGCCACATCACAGCAGGAAAACAGCTGGACAAATGGAAACAGGGGACCTTCCTTGACGTGTCAAAGGACAGGGATCTGCACAAGCCATAGCTCTGCAACCGGGGGTACGAGACCTCCTGGAGAAGACCCGAGGAGGCCCAAGACCTCCTGGAGAAGACCTGAGGAGGCCCAAGACCTCCTGGAAAAGACCTGAGGAGCCCTGTGGCTGTCATGGCAAGGAGAAGAGGAGCCTGGCCAGCAGCACAGTCTGCCCAGAGCATTCTCCGTGACAGTGGTCTACTCTGAAAACACCCCAGGCCCGCCCTTCAGGTAGAGGGGAACACTGGATGCCAGGGAGCCAGACAGCCATCCTGAGTTCAGACAGAGAAGACTCCAGAACAAGAGCAGTGGTGAAGGATCCAGGTTTCCAGGAAGATGCAGAGATTCTAAAAGAACGTACCCCTAACAGCTGGCCAGAATCTGTGAGGCAAATCCCACTGTTGAAGGTGAGGCCTCAACCAGCTGCAGTAGCCAGCAGTCCAGAAAAGCAGATCACGTAGGATGCCCTTGACCTTAAGCACACAATCAATTATTGTTATCTAATTAGTATTTACAGAACATTCTGTCCAAATGCAACAGGATGCACGTTCTTCTCAAGCTCAAATGGAACGTTCTCCAAGATAGATGATGTTCTGGGCCACAGAACACCTGAACACATTTAAAGGACTAGTAGTCAAACAAAGGGTGTTCTCAGGTGATGCTGGCATTGAAGAGGAATCAATGACAGAAATTTTGTACATGCTTAGAAATGAATGGGCATCTAAGTAACAGAGACCACGGATTCCTCAAGAAAAATTTTTAGATATTTTGAATAAAATGAAAACAAAAGCATCACAGGTCAAAATAGGGGCGTCCACACGAATAGTGCTTGGACATGAACTCAACACTAGAAGAAGATATTAGAAGTGAAGAGAGAATGAAAACCTGCACTCTGAGCTCCCACCTTGGGAAAGTAGAGGAAGAGGAGCGGTTCAATCCAAAAGGAAGCCAAAGAGAAGAAACAACAGAAGTCACCGTAGAGTTAATAAGATTGCAAAGAGGAAACAGAGGAGCAAAACTGTAAGCTGATTCTGTGAAAAGATCAGAAAAATGTATAAACCACCAGCCAGATCTTGGTTGGACAAGAAAAGAAAGAGCGAGAGAGGAAAGAGAGACACACATATAAATAACTGTGATCAGAAATGAAAGATCATTCTTCTTGACTGAATGAGCATTCACAGTCCAGTTTAGAAGTACTGTGAGGAACTGTGCACCCACAACTGGGGTGATTTGAAGGGAGGGGACATTTTCTTGAAAGATAAAAATACCAAAATGCAAAGAGAGTCTTATAATCTGAGTAACTTTGTAGCTATTAGAGTAAATAAATCAAAAAACAATCAGCTTCCAAACAGAAATCACAAGACCTCAATGATTTCACCAATCAATTCTTCTAAATACCTAAGGAAAATCTGATCCAAATCCTCCTTGATCTTTTTCAGAATGGAGGAGTGAGAAGATGCCCGGCTCATCCTGGGAAGCCAGTGTCAGCTGGAACAGAGAATGGTGGTGCCGCCAGAGGAGCGCCTCAGCCAGCGGTGCCACCAGAGAGCAGCAGCTCTCAGCAGCCAGGGAGCTGCACAGCCACACCACATAGCCCCGTCCAGCTCACGGCCCCACTGCCAGGCTGAGACCAGTGTGACCCCCCACAGCCACCGACCGAACAGCAGGAAATCATGTAATCACCCCACTGGCACTTAAAAAGCAGTGGCAAAGGCCGACGCTTCAGAGAAAAACCCTCAGCAAACGAGTAGCAGAGAGAAACTTCCAGAATTCAAATTTTTAAAAGATCTGTGAAAGGCCTCCAGGTAACTTCATACTGAAAAGAGAGCAACTGGAAGCTTCCCTCCCAAACCCAGGAGCAGGTCCTTCCTCATCCGTGAACATTTCACTACAGCTCCTGGCCAGAGCACCGAAAAGGAAGAAATAGCTCCAGAAACACGGAAATGGGTTTCTCTCCACTTGCAAAGACACAACTGTTTATTTAGAAAATACACCAAAACACTTTTGAAGTGAGTAAATGGCCACAGCCAGGCCGCAGGACATTGGGTAAGCCAGCTGTCCAACACTCCCCCACAGTCCCGCAATGGACAATAGGGACTGGAAGTTTAAAGCAGTACGATTTATAATAGCACCAAACAAAAAAGAGATAATTATAAATCTACCAAGTATGTGCAGGGTCTATACAGTATCACTTCAAAAACTGACCAAAAACAAAAAAGTCAAGATCTAAGTGAATGGAGAGATGTTCTGTGTTCACGCACTGGAAAACTCAATAATGTTAAATGTCATTTTTTATTGACTCCATGTATAAATTCTACAAAATCTCAATCAAAATATAAACAAGTTGTTTTTCAGATGGTTACAAACTGGCTCTCAATTCATACGGAAAGGCAAAGGCCTGGTGTGACCAAAATAAAGGTAAGAAAGTATGGCCAGAGGCCTCGTATGCCCCAGCTTCAAGAGCTGGACAGGGCTACGTCATCAAGGCACTGTGGCACAGCACAAGATGGTCACAGGGAGCCGGGCGCGGTGGCGCAAGCCTGTAATCCCAGCACTGTGGGAGGCTGAGACAGGAGAATCGCGAGTTCAAAGCCAGCCTCAGCAATGGCGAGGTGCTAAGCAACTCAGTGAGACCCTGTCTCTACATAAAACACAAAATAGGGCTGGGGATGTGGCTCAGTGGTCGAGTGCCCCTGAGTTCAATCCCCAGTACCAAAAAAAAAAAAAAAAAAAAAAAAAAAAGATGGTCACAGGGTC
>PVHX01013254.1:0-55547 GCA_004024805.1 Geosciurus inauris
GGGGGAGGGGGCAGGGGGACAGTAAAGATGGTGAAATATGATGGACATCATAGCCCTAGCTTTATGTATGACCACATGTATGATGTGATTCTATATCACATACAACCAGAGAAATAAAAAGTTGTGCTCCATCTGTGTACAATGAATCAAAATGCACTCTGCTATCATATAAACCTAAACAGAATAAAAAATAAATTTCAAAAAAGACAGGTAGATTATCAGAAAAGGAACAAATAATTTT
This sequence comes from Geosciurus inauris, assembly GCA_004024805.1. Taxonomy (NCBI): domain Eukaryota; kingdom Metazoa; phylum Chordata; class Mammalia; order Rodentia; family Sciuridae; genus Geosciurus; species Geosciurus inauris. Next base: position 242 of record PVHX01013254.1, read on the forward strand.
TTTTCCTTTTTTTGTCTCTTTTTAGTTAAATATGACAGTGTAATCCATTTTGATATAATTATACAAGCATAGAATAAATCTTATTCTAATTAGGACTCCACTCCATTCTTGTGGATTTACTTTCCTTTTCCTGCTCTTAAGTTACTTAAAAGTCCTTAATTTATTTTGTTTTTCTAAAGCAATAATAATACATTGGTGATTGTAGCATATGCATAAATGAAATGAAAGCCAACAATGTCACAAAGGAGAGAATATTTTATTTTAAGGTATTAACACTAAACAAAAAGGAATATAATATCAGTAAAAGGTCAACACTGATCAGCTAAAGATGTATATTGTAATCTCCAGGGCACCCACTGCAAATATTTAAAAACAGGTATAGTTGATATACTAAGAGAGAAAACAGAGTGAAATAATATAAAATGTTTAAAATCAGACAAAGCAGAGAAAGAGGGAAGAAAGCAACCAAAAACAGCATCAATGGATAGAACAGTTTTAAAGATGGCATATATTAACAAATTGTATCAATAATTATTTTAAATATGAATGATCTAAATATATAAATTGAAAATGATTATAACAGAGTACAAAGAAACCCCAAATATTTGATCTTACAGAAATTATTTACTTTAAATTCAAAGCCACAGATAGGTTAAAAGTAAAGAAAAAATAAAGGGAGAAAGACATACCATTCTAACACCAATCAAAAGAAATTTGGTGCAGCTGTGTCAATTTCAATCAAAGCTAACTACAGAACAAGGCAGATCATCAAGAATAAAGAGGAGAATTAAGAACTGTTTAAACAAATAGATTGAAGAGTGAATGTTAATGCATGCAAATTTAAAAACATCATTTAGAAGATATGAGTAACCCAGGAGAGATTAAAATTTGTGCAAGAAGAATCAAACTATATATAAATTGTACAAAAAGAAAGCACTGAACATTATGGAGGAAAAAGATACAAATACTGGTAACTATGGAAATGAATGGAGTCTGTAAGATTAACTGGGAAAATAACTGTGGAATGAGGCTGCAGACTGCACTTAGTGATGAAGCTCTTTCCCACAGAGGTAAGGATAATAGATTCTGAAGCCACTACACAAGCAGAATAGAACTGATTTAAATGATAGTTTAAGATCCAACATATGGAATTTTGAGGGACACACATTCAAATCATAACACATACCTAGCACCTGGAGTTTGGTTTTGAATTTTTTTTAAAGGAAAGAGTGTTTCTTACAGAAAGAGTTGATTTTAGGATTGGAGCAGAAAATATGAAAGACGGCCATGGAGCATCACATAATGCCAGCAGTGAAGTATGTAGTCAAAGAGGACAGTGATGTGGGGAGTGGGAAAAAGATGTCAAAGGATACTGCCTACCACTGGCAAAGCTTCCAGTGGTCAAGGCTGGGACAATTTGGAAAAAAAGAAAAGTAAGGTAATATCGGGGTATAGTTTTATGTATAAAATAACATCACTGAGTCCATATGGATATAAGTATTTCAATAAATAAATAAAACAAGGAGAAAAAATAACCCTACATGTGAAGAATTTAAATAATTTGCATAGATATTCATCCCTAAAGAGGTATAGAATAATTCTCCACTCCCAAAGTGTGGGCTGTGAATATCACCTTCCTTCCAAAGAGTACAGTATGGAAAGTATACTAGAGTCATTAATGGTGGAGGAACCTGATCAACACTGTCCCAACTAGGTGACACCAAGAGTGACCAACCATGTTGAAATTATATGCCACTGATACACTATCGATAGGATGTGATGAGAATGGAGTGTTCTGTGATCTTTCTCCCCAAATCTACAGGCTTGGCCTAATACTAACAAAAACATCAGGCAGATCTCAATCACAGGATAATCTACAAAATACCTAATTAGTATTTTTCAAAACTGTCTAGATCATCAAAAGCAAGATCCAGACTAGTTTGAAAAATAGTAATTCCCAACAGTATTTTAAAATGTGATGATTAAATCAATATGTATCTATAAAGTTTAACTCATTTTGTAAAACATAAAATAAGATTTAAAACACATGGCAATACTTTATTCATGTACTTGCTGTGATAGGTACATTTGTGTCTTTTGTTATTATCCATGTGTTTTATATGATTACAATATTTGATCATTAAAATATTTTAGATTTTAAAATTCATGGACAAAAAAAAACACAGGTATACATTTTTTTGTTTGTTTAAAGTTTTAAGATATGTGTCAGTAGAACACATTTAAAAAATAGTAACTAAGGTTCTGGAATTATTGCCTTAACACATTCAAAGAAAATATATTTACAACAATTTTCAAAGACAATGTGATAATATATAAGAAGCCAGGTATAAATGAATATATTTAATTGAGAAAGTCTTCTAGGAATATGTACTGAATAATCATTAATTACTCTATTAACTATAAAGTATTCAATGAAATGTTGAATATAATGGTAAAACTAAAATTTGCAAATTACCATTTTTGTATTAAAGAACATTCTCATGATTAAAATAAAATTCATTGTGTGATTCCAGCAACTCAGAGGCTGAGGTAGGAGGATTGCAGGGTTGAGAACATCTCTGGAAACTTTGTGAGACCCTATATCAAAAAATTTTTTTAAAATGTATTTAAAAAGGCTGGGGATGTAGCTCAGTGTTAGAACACCCTAGGTTTAATTCTTAATACTGAAAATATTTTTTTCTAAATTGTAGCAAAGAATTAAAAGTACAAAAACTTTATATGTATTATATTTTCAAATATCAGGTAGCCAATTTGTACTATGTTATCACTAATATGTCATATGCATGAACTGTTTTCTCTGTCTCTTCACTTAAAATGAATGCCTACACAAATTTCAATGTACCAATTTCTTATTTTAGGTACTTTGAATTAAAGGCAGTATAATTTATTTTCCACTTTTCTTTCTAACGGCTTATCAACAATTTTGTTTACAGAATAAGAAAATAATACAATGTGTGGAACTCAAACCACATTAATTACATAAAACAAACAAAATTTTACATAAAATTAAATAATTCATGTGCAGAGCAGGTGATTCAGTCTGCTTAGTACCTGTAAGATTAACTTTACTCTCAGTTCTCTCCAGTCTCCACCTGCTGCATCTCTTCTAAGTACAAATGCTCTGTTCTTTACATCTAAACCAAGAATTACTGAGCTAGGTTAGAGAAAGTCAGGCAGAGTGAATTCACTGAAAGTGATTCTCTTTCCACTCAGGGCTTCTACGTAACCCTTTCATTCACTCATGGTTGGATTTCTATGTCATTTACCAGAGGAGATATTGCAAAATATATTCAATCTACTCAAGCCCCTGAGTTCAGTCCTGCCTCCCCCATTCTCATCAGACGATGTTGTTGTCAAATACTCAGATTCAAACCAGCAGGCCTAAAGTTCCTAGGTCTCTATACACAGTATTTGAGGGCAGCAAACAGATACCCTGGAAGATTTAAAAGGAAGAGTAGTAAGTTCAAATTCAGTGGCTGATATATTACACTAATCCCTGAGATAAACCCTCTCCATCTCTATTTCACATAACTATTCTCTCATCTCTGGCTTCTCTTTCTGATTGCTTCATATTAAATCTAAAAAAAAAATTAAGTGTAAAAGTAATTATTACAGAAATTTTTCTGAAAATAAGCATGAAACTGAATCAAATGAATCATTACAGATCAAGTAGCAATGGTGACATATGCTTACTTTCAAAAAGACAAAAAATTGTCCAAAAATTGTGGTTATTAGTGCTGATAATGAAAACAGCAATGATAAGACCTACCAAGAGCTCTTGCTTTCAATAATTTAGTCCTCTAAACAATGCAATGGGATATTATAATTACTTCTGTAATGCAGAAGAAAGTACTCATATTTTATTCCCATATCTATTTGTTCAAGGTGAGGAGGTTGTCAAATGATGGAAGAAACCTTCAAACTCAGCTCCATCCTGCACAAAATCATGTATTATTATCACAATGCTCTATGTCTCATTAATATCTCATTCACATATTCATGCCTGAGATCTGACTGGGATCCTACCTACTTGTAATGAATTCAGGCAGTAAAGCCTTACGTGCGCTAGCTGGCAGATGTTTTAATTATATTATACAACAGTGGAAAACATAGCCATTGAAGTGACAGGAAAAATTCCCAAGATTTCAGAGGGAAAATGCTGCATAATACATAAAAGGAGGAAGAGAAGAAAGAAATGTGGCTAAATACTATTTATGAAATACAGAAAGAATGAATTTTTGTTTAGAGCCTTTTCCAAGTCGTTCCCACTTTCTTTCAGCCTTGATCTTTCCCAAGTTCACTATTACTCTTGTGCTTACAGATCTGGAATTTCTATTATCCACTGCCCTGAATTTCAAGTAATATCATCCTTGTGTGTGTTGTAAATCATGAATCTTAATATACGTTATAAAGTATACTTGTCTATATGTTCTTAAGAAATCAAAGGCAGAAATCTGGGTCTAAGTGGGTTGTGCATTTGCTATTAAGCACAGATTTAAAGTCTGTTAAATGATATTTGACACATGTCATTGCTCTCGCTGTTGAACATGCTGTCAATTAGCTTAAAAATTTCATGGACTCCAGCTTTTGGCTTCCCATTATCAAATGCCCGTTTCTTTTCCCAACAGCAAGCTCTCTTTAACCTGTACTTACTATGTTTTGATTTAGAAGTTTTTGTACACATATCGTTAGTAATGTTTCCTGAATTAAAATTATAAGTACCAGATCTTTTTACTTGCTTTCCTTGAGACTGCCTATAAATTCCTGTTTTATTCACTTTGATGCTTGGCAAGTTCTTTGAATTCTTGTAATCTGTATAAAATGATGAATAGAACATTGGACTAAGATTCAGAAAACCTGGTTTCCAGTAAAGTTTTGCTATCAGGTAGCTATATTTTCTTTTATGAATTATTTTGCGACTCTGGGACACAATTTCCTTGTGACTAAATAATATATTTTGCTGGATGAATTGGAACCACTCGATTACCATTTTATTCCCTTAACAACCATATCCTAAATTTTGATTTTCATTTGCTTGTTTCGAGAAAAGGAAAATTAGGCACAGAGTTAAGATTCAGTTTAGTCACTTTTTCTTCCAAGAAAGCCTGGTTTAGACTTCCCCTATCCCCAACTTATGTTTCCAAATTTCCCTGAGCATAGTTTTGTTTGTTTTTAATATAGTTTTCAAAAGATCTACTTATGCAGCCATGTCCTTCACTAAAGTGAAAGTTGTTAGAAAACCTGGAACTGTTTTGTCCCCTCTCCAGTCTTTCCTATGTATCCCCAGTATCGATTACAGAACTTGGTTATGGCAAATTCATATTTCATTCTGCTTGCATATCTATCTCCCTGGTACTTGGCTCCCAATCTATTTCAGTAGCTGTCATTCAAGTAACTCCACCTAGGTGATTTTATTTCCCTTAAACTATTCCTCCAGGTCATTTAAATTTGAAGTAAGGATGCAGTTATGGAAACAGAGAACCTGCCAATCAATGGTGGTCTCCCATGGAACTCTTTTCTAAGGTAATACTCTTACAACCTAACTCTGTCCACAATTTTCATTTCTGTTTCTTTGATCTCAGTCTTTCAGTTTTTCCTTTGATTCTGTTATAAATGTCTTTTGTGAAGTTAAAACACCAGGTTTGTGTTGCTTATTCTGAAAGAAATGTATATGGTTCCACACCAGGTAAAGTTCAAGTTTAGAGAGGCCTGAAGCTTAAATAATTTTGGAATTCTATTTTTAGAAAAATAGTATGTTATGAATACAAAATTAGGTAAGAATTTGTGTGTATATGTATAATCTACAGAATGAGAAAATCTATCACCACTTGCAAATTTTAAAAAGCTAACACATACCCTAAAAATCAAAAATATAAATAACTATTGAGTTTTTCTTATTATTTTTACTGATGTACTTTATTTAATTTTTGTGTACATTTTTAGCTATATTCTTATTTCATAGTTGTACATTATAACAACAGTTTTAATATTCTATCTGAAGAGAGAATAGATAATTTAGTTTTTCATATGGCATGACTGAAATTTTGTTATTGATCACGTAGCAGCATCTTTCTTCTTTACACTTTGTGTAATAAATTCCTCTTTCTGGGTAGATGAGCAACAATCAGAAAACCCATTTTTTCCTTGCATTCAAAATCTGCTTCTTTCTCAAATAAATAACTGCTTTTGATACAATATAAAATGTTTAGTTGCAATTTCTTTTCAATATTAGAATAAAATGTCTATATATTTCAATCCTCATACAATTACGGATTCCATATTCCATATTCTCTGCATCTTATCTGAATTTATTTTTTAAATTTTAAACAGGACTAAAGTGATAAGGCAGCACATGACATATAGGCCCAAATAAGAGATATATCATTTCTACATCTAGCGAAATGTTCCAAAATATATTTTAAGTGGGGAAATTATATCACACTTTTACAACTATGTCATTCCTATTAATAAATTTGAAATGTATTATACACTTGCATGTGTCACCAACATTTTTTTTTGGTACTAGCAATTAAACCCTGAGATTCTCGACTACTGAGCCATATCCCCAGCCCTTCTTTATTTTGTATTTTGAGACGGTCTGGCTAAGTTGTTTAAGGCCTCACTAAATTGCTGAGGCTGGCTTTGAACTTGTGATTCTCCTGCCTCAGCCTCCTGAGCCACTGAAATTACAGGTGTGAACCACCATGTCTGGCTGCCACCAGTATTGATATGTTCTTAACAAAAGAGAATTCCCATTTTTATTGGAGATAATTCAAAAACAAAATCTTCATTAAAGAGTTAAATTTATCTCTATGAAAGAGTTAGATTGTTGAAAATTTTCCACAGGATGACATCTACTTCCATGTATTTAAATACCCATCTATCCCAGTAGGCAGAAACACACAGTGCCAGGATTCATTGGCACATTCTTTTGCATTATAACGAGCATTCGTAAGCATAGGTCTGGGTGCTATGCATGGAAGTTATTACAAACCAGATAAATGCTCAACTCTAAACAAGCAAAGTAAGTACACATTCAACTACCCTCCCTTTTGCAAAATTGTATGTTGTGTGTGACCATCCCAATGGAACTGGCATAAAAGAAGGGTGCCCAGGGAGGAGTTGTAGTGACAGAGGCTAAAGTCTATCTTACCTTTCAAATTTTACCAAAGCATGAACATATAAACACACCAGTTTACTCCATCCCGGGACACTGAGGGGACTTTCCAAGTCAGAATGCCTTCACACAAAATCCTGGGTGTAACACTGGCACTAAGAACCTGATTGCCTAGTGTTGTTTACAAAAGAGTAGATACAGTACCAAAAGATGCTGTGCTCATCTAAAGAACCAGTGGCAGCCTGAAGAGAGAAATTATTACATTGTCCTTTGCATTTATAAACAGACTTCCTCTGGGGGTTTCAGTTGAGTGCAATCTTCATTAATTACATCAGTGGAGATGTCTGCTATAGGACCAGGCAATTCACTAACACGGTGACTGCAGAAGAAGCCTGCCCCTAAAGCAGCAGCAGAGGCTAGTTCATTATTTATGAGAAATGGTGAAAAAATACCAACCCCACAGAATGAGGTGTGCTTCAAAAGACAAGAGTGGCCCCAAAATGAAACCTTCAGGCATCTTTAACTCCTTACATTTCCCTTTTTCTTGACCGTGACAAGTTAAGAATAAGTGCCTGATTGCAGTTGTTCTGTAAGACTTTGAAAAGACACCAAGAATCAAAGCACTTTAAAGAAACAAAACCCCTCGTGTAAATGATAGTTGTATTAAATAGCAAAAGACATCGCCACCCATCTCTTTATTGTTAGCATCCTCACAGAATGTTTTCTTCCTCCCCAACCCTCCAGCACCTTGAGCAATTCATAAATGTAGTTAATATCTGATATCAAATTAGACTTCCTGAATGATCATAATTGTCATAGTTTTAAATTTCACCTGGAAATATTTAAACAACTGAATGTTAGAAATTGAAGAAATTCATTTTATTTTATTTTATTTTATTTTTTACAAATTATGACCCTTAATGGTAAATATTCGATTTTAGAGGTGTATATACATAGATATAATAGTTAATATAATGTTAAAAACAGATTCCAGCAAGGGACTGCTGCCTGATGCACATAGAAGCAACACTATAGCATCAGAATTTTGCAAAAAGAATTTTGCAAAATAATTATTTTGGGGGATAAACCTGCAAGGAGGTAAGGAGCTATAAGCCCAGAACTACCTCCCCCATTTGTTGGTGAAGGCGGATTGATAGGAAGGGAAAGAGGAAAAGTTGTTGTTGATTGGATGGTGAGAAGAGAGAGTTTTAGGGTTAATTTGAACAAGCAAACAGGTCATTGTGCCTGTTCATAGGTCATGTGTGTCTTTTCCAGAGAGTTGTGCCCTGCATGGGGGACATTCAAAAGGTCATTGACTGATCAGCTGGTTGCTTTTGAGGATGGCCATTTTGAAAACCTGATTACAAACCATCCTGGAGTGGATTCTTGAGGCTTTTCCTGAGTGACAACTTAAGAACTTTGTTATTTAAGGAATTTGTGCCTGGATGTGTTCAGCCCTTAGCCAATTTCAAAACTACTTAGCCAGAATTACCCAATATAAAAATTTTGTGAATAGTGGGGAAATCTAGAAATCAATTTGTAAATTAATTTCTACAGTGATCATCAGAGACAGGATTTCTAATTCTGCTCCTAAAGGCATTACTATTTGAACTGCATGCATGTCAATAAAAGGTGGAAAATTTTCCCCATTGTAAGATACAAAAAATAGTATATGTCCTATTCCTTCTTCACCTCATAACATAGAAATGAAAATGGAAAAACAATTTGAACTCTGAAATTTTCAGAATAAACCGAAACATAATGCTGCCCTTTAATTTATCAACACATCTCTAAAATTCTGATCACAGCCAGGTTCAATAATGGTATTTTAAAGCTCTGAAGTCTGAAAGAGACACAAAATAACTTCCTGAAAATATTCATTTTATCCCCAGAACATTTTCTCTGACATATGGGAGAATTTAATTTTGGGTCTCTCTTGGTCTTCTGCTCTATCCCACAGGCCTCTACTCATACACATGCATACACAAATAATAGTATTTACGTGAGTTAACTCACATCTTTAATTGAAATCTCCCCTTTCTTCCTGTTAACCATAGCCTGGCCACCCACAATGCTTGTTCAATTCCAGAAGTTTCCTGCTCATTTATGCAGGATCCTGGAGGCAGAATTCATGGGGGATTAACACTCTAAAGAATCCTTTCACCATGAATCTCAAATCATTTTACACATTCTAATTCATTCTTGGAAAGCCACTGAGAGAGGAAGTTAACTGCCATGCCTCGCCTCAAATAGGAAGAGACTCAAATAGATTGAATATGTTTAATTCAAGCATATCAAATCAAATACAAGGCACTTTAAAAAGGCATGTTTGAATTTTTACCTAAAAAATTTCTCTTTAAAAGAAGAATCTTAAAACCCCAAACAACTTTATAATCAGCTATTTTAAGTAAAACACACACTTTTACAAATAAACATTTTATTTAAATGCCTTTGCTTATACTGGCTAAAGGAAAACAAACATAATGTAGAATAAATCTGTTTATGATGCAAGTGTAAATGTATATTTTTAAATGTGGCTTAAAACATAATGATCAACAAGATGCTTTCATTACATGTATGATAGAACATAACACATTGCAAATATGAATGAAATGTCTGAGTACGTTTGGTTGATGCAGTCTCAAAATCTGTACTACAAAATATTTTTTTAAGTAATATAAAACAAAACACAAATCAAAGATTTATAAAGTAGCTAACATTTTATGGGATTAAGCTATCTTCTATATCCATATCTTGGGCATCAGAAATTTTAGCATATGAATATGTAACTAAGAAAATTAGAATGTATACATTAATATCACAAATAGAGGGCAGAATGCGTTTGCTGATAAGGTAGTTTCCCCATCCAATTGTGAACAAGGACCAAAGCAGTTGAAATCCAATTTATTTTAAAAGATAAGGGTCTTCTGGAAGTAACCTACTCCAAATTGACTTTTCTACCTCACTTCCTCATACTTCAAATTGAAAACAAAATGAAAAGTTTCAAAAAAATATATTTTACTGCATTTTCATTTATAATTAGACAGGTTTTAAAAATAGAAAGAAATGAAGATTTTTTTTGTGAGTAATTAGAAGTTTCCTAATCCATAAAATCTACACACACACACAGGACTCACAGGTATGTAAGAGTGACAAACAATTCACAAGTCACAATCCATGATCAACTGTGTATTTACTAGCAGTTCACAAAATTGCGGTGCGGAAGGACAAAGCAACTGAGATAACTAAATACTATGATTTTCGACTACCTTTAATATATTCAAGTAAGATTGTAGATGTCATTTATTCTTTTCTGACCTCACGAACTTTTATAATAGTTCAAGAAATTAACTAAAATATTCAGAGGACATGTATTAAACTAACCTCTATGAATATACATATTCAGTGGCTTTTAGCATCTTCACGGAGTTGGGCCACCATTTCCACAACCAATTTGTGAACACAGCTGTCACTATAAAATGAAATCCTGTACCCATTCACAATTTTTAACCAATTCCATATTTAAAGTAGTTTATGTGTACCAACTCTTGAGCACTTGGGTATTCTCACCATAGATCCTTTTATTAAGGATGAGATGGTGAGATATCACAAGACTTTGATTTAAGGTGTCATCTTAAACCATGTCATCTTAAACCATGACATCAGACTGCTTCTGTTTAATTCTGATTTTGTTAATGCCTGCATAGCTTCTCTGGCAAATTGTTAAACCTCTGTGTCTCAGCTTTCATGTCTGTGGAATGGGTATGCAGGTAATAATAGTAACTCCATCATAACACTATTGGGAGAATTAAATTAAACTAGGCACAGTGGCATATGTGTGTAATCCCAGCACTATGGGAGGTTGAGGCAGGAGGATCATGAGTTCAAAGCCAGCCTCAGCAACAGCAAGGCACTGAGCAACTCAATGAGACCCTGTCTCTAAATAAAACACAAAAAAGGCTGAGGATGTGGCTCAGTGGTTGCATATCCCTGAGTTCAGACCCCAGTACCAAAAAACAAAACAAAACAAATATGACAAATGAAAAATATTTGAAAACTTCCTGCTATATGACCTAGTCATTTTTATCCATGCAAGTAGTTCCAGATTTAGCCTACATCGAGAAAACATTTGTGTTATAAGATTTCAGTGATTACACATAAAGATGGGAAGAAAACATCATCTGTTTCAAATGTATGCATTTTTAATATAAAAAAATGATTTTTAGTGGGATATGCAAAATAATTTGGTTCTTTTTAAACTGTGTCAATCATACTGAAAATGTCTAATAGTTGGAAGAAATAAGAATATCTACTTTGATGCCATTCAATTCATTTTGTTGCGTAGAAGTATATGACTTTCAAAACCATGTGATATTTTAAATTCATATAGCTTTTAAAATCAGAAGCAGCTATTCATAAGGCAGATAAATACTGAGTTTAGAGAATCGGTCAACATATATTGGTTACTAGTGTGAACCAACAGTTAGCACACTGGTCAGAAAACCAATTGCTGGAGTTATCCTCAGGTGGCTCAAATTAACTGCATCCGGCAGGATGTCAGTCACTGCTGGAAAGTCCATGTTTGTATATATTCACATTTATACCTCCTTTGTCTGGGAGTCAGAAGATGTGTCTCAGTGCGATCCCACCCTCAGCAGATGTGACATGGTGCCCAGCCTCTTGCTTCACACGGGCATGAACCCAATGAACTTTGGTTGAACTTCCCTGTGCAGTCAAGTAGATTTTTAATGCAATCTATCCTAGTTAAGCCTAATTTGTATTTCATTTCACAACCCTGTCATTTAACACAAACCCATCAAGATAGATTTGGGGGCAGCAGCTAATCTACAACCTAAATGACACTCATTCCACCCACAGAGGATGTACTTCTCTTTCCTAAAACAAAGGCTTAGGGGAAGCAAATTGGCAATCTCTTCCTAAGTGCAATCTCTTCCTTGTACTTCATGTTTCTGAATCGTTATCTTCTCTTACAGAGAACACTGCCTAATACATAATTTTTGCAATTTTTAAAAACTTTTCCCCTATGGGAAGTCATTTATTCTCTCAACAACATATAACTGGGAGAATATGGCTCATCTTGTCAATTTCCAAAAAGTAGCAATTTTACTGAAATGATTTTATTTATTTTATTTGAAGCATTAGCAGCAGTGCCTTATTGCAGACTTGGCTATGATAGATTATATGTGAGGGCAACTTTCTTGTCAAATAAGAGGGTTATGTGCTGAAGAGGTTGTAATTTTTTTTTATTTAAAAAAGGATTCTTTGCATACCAAAAGGCAGCCTTCTATTAACCCAATTGTAGGAAAGATAAATCTTAGCAGAGCAATTATTTCTTGAAGTTCAGATGGCCACACATAAATTCTTTCCTTGGATTCAGCACATTTTTTAGTTATCTGGTAGGAACATTAAGTCCTCAGTATAGACAAGGGCTTTTTGAGGGGAGGGGGTGTTCTTTATATTCTCTTCAAATGTATTTCAAATTTATTATGTTTGGATAGGCTTTTTGGAATACTTGCCACTTGTTTCCAAATCACTTCTGGAAATATGATTCCTAATTAAATATAAATTGTATAGTATAAAAGTATTCTGTACAGGATATAAAACTTTAGACTTGGATTTGAGCACATGCTTGAACAGAATTCTTAGGCTGAATTCACTTGCTGAATAAATATTGTCTAAGTATACACCATGAATAGATAGGATCTAATTCTCTATGAATTTGTATGCCTTCAGGGCAGGTAAGAGTAATCACTGGTATTTACTGAATATTTGAATATTTACGAAGCACCTGGCATTATGGACTCTAAAGGTAAGACATGCACCTAATCAAACAGCTGTATTTGTATAAGGAAGACTTTTATGCAAGCTAAACAAATTTATTGAGCATTTACTATGTAACAAGAGCTAAGAATGGTACTAATTAACATAGGACCCCTTATTTTGTAGTGTACACCCTTTTTAAATACTCTAAGAAAGAAACAACTTCTGTGTTATCAGCTTCATAAGGTAAAAAGATTATGTCTTTCTGTGTAAAGAAAGCATCTGAAGAAAAACTTGGGTTTGGGACAGTACATATAAGGTGGTTCTAATTAAGTATATAAAATCCTTTTCTCTTGCAGTATAGTGAGGCTGTTTTTGAGAAGAACTTATAAGAATGGGGAGCTTTTGTCAAAAGTTTAGGAAGTTTATATTTCCTGTTCTTAAAATATTCTAAACTATTAATTCCTGCCAAGATTGCATATAGAAGTACTAACATAATAAAATAGAACTATTTTTTACCTATTTGTTAGACTCATTAAAACTAAGAGAAAGAGAAAAACAATTTAAATCAAATACATGCAAAATGTTCTGAGATAAAATTATTGCTGGAAAATTGTCCATATAACAACCTCATAATTTACAACTTATAAAACTTAAATGTGAAAATGCAATGTGATCTAGAAACTGTAGAGGAAAAAGGGTGTAAGAGTGGACTAGAATTGTTTCCTTCCATATTCTAAGTAATATAGTTCAGATCCTCAAATATTATGGAAACTATATATACCCACAAAGATGCGATAACTGACAAACATGTTCTCTTGTTTCATTTTTTTATTGCTATAACAAATACCTGAGGCAAGGTACTTTAAAAAGAAAAGAGGATTATTTAGCTCACAGTACTGAAGTTTTAAGCACATGGTACTGACATTTGCTCATTCTGCTGAAGATTTCATAGCAGACATTATCACAATGGTGAGACTGCATGAGAGTAGTGAACAGGACATGCAGATGAGATCACATGGTGAAACAGGAAGGCAGAGAGATTCATGAGCCAGACTAGTTCTTTTTATAAAAAGTAGCTCTTATGGGAGCTCTCTGGAGTCCTGCAAGGACTGAATAAATCCTTTTGCAGGTAGCACCTCCAATGACCTCATCACCTTCCATTAGACCCCACCTCTTCAGGGTTCCACTCTGTCTCAACATTTCCACACTGGGTACCAATCTTGCAGCACATGAGCCTTTAAGGGACATACTTCAACGATATCCACACTACAGTACATGCTATGGGCAGTTAATGGATATTCTTAGTATGGGTATAGTGACAGTTATCTCAGGGATAATGTGTGAAACCTGGATTTGATCCCCAACATCTGGAAAAAAAAGTTTGCTTTAGAACATATAAAGATATGAGGGATAAAGAATAAAAATCTACATATTTTCCTGGACAGTATCCATATTTTTTTAAACAATGGCTGTCTTAGGGTACCTGAGGCTTTTTCAGTTTCCACTTCATTCTTATAACTTATGTTTATTTTTTAACTTTCAGTCAAATCCTTTATTCTTATTAACAACTTTTGGGAAGAACTACAAGTGGGAAGACAGCTCTATCTTTCTTACCACAGGGATGTCAGCATTTCAGTGACAAGGTGGTTCCTATGTATGGTTGGAGTTTCATTTTCTAAAGAGCTTGAGGATTCATGGGGATAGGCAGCGTTGTATAATTGCAAGTGTAAGTGCTAGAATAATTATTATAATTACTATTATTGTAATTATATGGGTCTTCTACAGCAAGAAATGAATTTCTGAATAATGGAAGTGATTTTACACTCTGAGAGGACAAAAGTCATTTAGCTGTCTGTCTTCACTCTTTAATCAGCAAAATGGCAATAAAGTTTCAGTGAACTTTCTCAAAATGGAAAAGTCTGGCAAAAATGCACTATCCACAAATCGATACGGATATATTCTTGAGAACACTTTTAATTTTGGGAATGTAGTTACCTTTTTGCTTATTTTCATTAGCATCAATTTTTATTACTATTAAGACAAGGAATGTATGCACACACCAAAACAAATAATCAACTACGAATCCACAAAGTGAGGCAGCACATGTTCAGAGATTTCTTGGCTTATTAACACCCAATCATCTTTAAGAAAAAGAAATCGGGCCTTAAGCTAGTCCCAATAATATCATCCTGAGGCTAGAATTCAGTATTTGCCTTGAATTTCAACTTAAGTAGGATTTCAAGACCTTTTCCATCATTTATAACCACTGATAATTTCTATACTTAATGATAATCGATAAAGTAAAAGTTCAGTTGCTACTTTCATGGGGTAAAAGATTTTGTAGGTTTTTATAAATAGAAGGTATGGCACCTGGAGATTTCATTAATTTAGAATAAAACTATTTCTCTCCCAGGTATATTATTCTGTGATTGAACTTAAAGGAAGCCACAGAATGTACTTACAGATGGTACCTGTATATAAACACATGATAAACTAGATCTAGTTCCATATTTGAAATGTGGTACCAAATGAGCTCGCTGGGATGGTATTTCTCTCAGCCTCACTGCAGAGATGTGATCTAAGAAATTTGTAGAATCCTTAAGAAAATGTAGGCGTAATTAACAAAGGAATCAACATCACATGAAAACATTTGTTTATTTTGTTTCAAAAAAATCAACATGTATAGTTTTTATTCCAGTCACTGAAGAAATAGCTAGAAGGACTATCATGTTGACATTTGCATTTATATTAAAGGTGATCACCTGGGCTGGGGTTTGTCTCAGTGGTAGAAAGCACTTGCCTAGCACAAGTGAGGCAATGGGTTCGGTTCTCATTACCATGTAAAAAAATAAATAAATAAAATAGTGACCACCTCTCCTACATTTATTTTAATTGAAAATATATCAATATAGAAACTTTGGGCTTCACAATTCACTTCTTAATAGAAGCATAATTACTTTGGGGGGATACCTGGGATTGAACTCCAGGGCACTCGGCCACTGAGCCACATCCCCAGTCCTATTTTGCATTTTATTTTAGAGATAGAGTCTTACTGAGTTGCTTAGTGCCTTACTTTTTTTCTTTTTTTTTTTTTGGTACCAGGGTATTGAACTCAGGGGTGCTTGACCACTGAGCCACTTTTGCTGAGGCTGTCTTTGAACTCGCAATCCTCCTGCCTCAGTCTCCTGAGTCACTGGGATTATAGGAGTGCCTTCGAAGCATAATTTTGAACAAATGTTTTTCAGCAGTACTCATTCTTGTCCCTCTTTCCCTTCATGTGACAGGAGAAAAAAAGTAAATTTCTATTTCCAAGATCAGCAATTTTATAATTTTTATTTCATTCTTCAGTAGTGTTACACAGGGTAATATAGCTCCATTCCTAGACACTCTCCAATCCCTCAAAGAATCATAAAGCAGTTGGTAAATCACAAACAACTGAGTGTTGAAGGAAGGAATCGAATGGAGTGAGCATTGAACTCCTGTCCTCGTCATTTGTAAAGTCAATTGGTTCATCTGTTTTCCTTTATTTGTAGTTGTCGTTTCTAATTTTAGTTTCTAAATTGTTTGGGCCTTTTTCTCTCTCCCAACAAATTAGAAGAAATGTTTAGAATTTCATCAAAAATATTTAGAAATATGTCAGAATGCATTATGTTCAAATCTATTCTTTCTCTCTTTTTTTAATTCCTTACCTAGAAATGTCAACCTAGCATTACTTTCTGAGTAATTCTGAGCATGTCAGACCACCACAAGGACATTATTTCCTTGAAGTCATTTTGCCCTGGGCAAGGTGGTTGAAATTTAGAAGGAAGCAACAAGAACAATGGCTTGGTTGGGAAGGCAATCCACAAAAAACCAACACAAAATGTAGATTCTCTCTCCTCTTCTTCCCCTACAAAATTAAGGGCCGCTGGCCGATCTTCCTAGTTTTTAGCAGCTATCATCCATTGACGAGAATTGTATAAACGTTAAGGAGCATGAAAACAAAACAAAACCTTAAGTTGAAAAACAATTAAACCCTAAAAATCCAACTTGCTTTAGGTTTTCACAATTGTCTTTCCTGGAAAGTCATCGAAACTGTTACTGTTTAGTACTTTGTGTACCTCCCATACTAGCTCACAGTTTAGTACTTTGTGTACCTCCCATACTAGCTCATTAATTGCTGCACATCCTATTGAATTGAATCATTTTTTTAATGCGTAGTCAAGGATCACAGCCTGTTCAGACTAAACAGTTTAGATTGTGAGGCAGAGTTCGTAGCGGGCTTTTCTTTCTGCTAAACCTCCCCATTCTTCTGTGGTCGCCAGTACCACACCACATTTATTTCTCCTGAGCACAAATGTTATTGTTCACTTTTTCACAGTGCTCCTCAAAACCCCCCAAAACTCATTTTTGGCCACTACCTCACTGTGATAATTCTACCATTGGGTCTCTGCCATTCTTCCCTTGAGCATCTCAAGCTTCATAAATTCTTTTACCTTTCCTTTTGTTTAATATTTTCTTTTCAGTTCTTCTCTTCATTCTGTCCAGGACCCTAGACAAAAGTATCTAATCTTTCTTTTTGTGAATTAATTCTTTCTCACAATGTACCAGACTGATTCCCAGATGACTCTGACATTAAGAGCCTTTATCATAAATTACAAACCTTGGAGACAGATAAACTTGATTGACTGTCCCAGCTCTGCAGTTCTCAGTACAAATTCTGGAAGTTACCGAGTTTCATGAATCTCTGAGTTTCTTGACCTTTTCAAAATCTACCTTAAGAATAAAAATCTATCTTAAGAATAAAAGAAACAAAAATGGTCTACGATAGTAATTATCCTCTTCATTCCCCCCTTTTTTGGATACCTCTGTTAGTATAAATTTAGGTTCACTAGAACAGGGTATGTAACTAAATCTCTGGAAGTTCTGGTGAAAGGTGCCACGCTGTCCCACTTCTAGAAGCAGGAGTTCATAGTGTAAAATGAGGTATTAACATTTTGTTTTATTTTGTCTTCTGCACAATTTGCCAAATAGTTAATTAGAATGCTGGAGGAAATAGGCATAGATGAAAACTTCCAGTTCATCTCTGACAATCCTTTCCACCCTGTCTCTGCCCTGCCACACTGAACTCCTTGCTGTAACAGAACACAAGTAATATTCTGGGGCTTCAGGGTCTTGTATTAGCAGTTCCTCAGACCTGCTCAGCTTTTCCATCAGATCTTACCGTTGACTCAGATCTTTCTCCTTTCAGCTTATCATTCAACTGTCCTGCGGTCCAATGCCTGTCCTTTGAAACTGTCTTTGCACCACACGTGTGTTTCTCTGGCAGCACCTCTCCCTCTTTTACATGCCGCCTGCTGTGCTGTGAATTGTGTGTCTCCTCAGTCTGCTTCACTAGACCACCAGCTTCACAGAGGCAGGGTTTGTTTGAGTTGTGCGTGGGGATATGTTAAGTGCTATGTAACAACTTGTGACCTCCACAGATAATTTAGATATATCTAACTAAATGAGTTGACGCATGAAGGAAACTTTTCCAGCCTTAGAAATCTGTATACTGCAGCCTTTTAAACCTAGATTTAACTAAGCTCAAGTTATTCTTCAAGCATATTTCAAATAAAAAATAATAAAACATAGCAAATCCATGTTGCTTGATGATTTATTATTTGACAGAAGGTCAAAAATTAGTAGTTTTAAAAAATTAAAGTAATATGGGCATATGACTTACAATAATTCCTTTATCTTAGAAAAGAAAAAAAAAAGGGTCAGTTAAATTCAGAATGTAGACAAATATACCACTCCCTCAAAATATCCTCTTATTCCTCACTGTCTACTTTGGACTCTATTCTAGGGTTATAGGTATTTCTCCAGCTACAAAATTAAGGAGAACACCCATACTCAGAACTCCACTGTTTCTAGATATTAGCATTCATGTTAAAAATAACCCATAGTGTTTTATATTCATTTATGCCTAGGCATTATGGAAATTATTTAGTTTGATTTCTTATTTATAAAAATGGTCTGCCTATAATGGCGGTATGGCTAATGGGGTACTTACACTAATTCCATGCATACAATTAGGAGAGTGAAATGGAAGAAATGACTGGTGATAGTAATTTGTAGCGCAATGTGAAATCTCTTGGCAAGATGTTTATTCCTGGATCCCATAAACACAGTTAAAAGCAGCATTGTATTCATATCCAGAGGGAGCAAAGTCATGTATTTTAGCAAATTATAATGACAGGGCAAATGGAAAGAGAAGAACTACGGTTGGCAACTAAGGATCACAGAAATCAGAAAATTGACTGTTATTTACCGGTTTCTGGACAAATGGGTGCTAGAGTTAGCTGGCAATAACCAAATTATTTAAATGTAGCAATAACTGAATTTGGAAAGCAAATTAATCTCAATAACCCTTTAAGGCTTATGTTACTTATTATTAAGTATAGTGCATTATAAGTTTTAAAGCCCTGTGACTTCTTTAGTTATTAAAGACATAAAGTGCTTAAAATCAATAGGATACCTTAGAGATGAGTTAGGTGCTCTGTAACAATTTGTGAACTTCACAGATAATTTAGATATATCTCACTAATAAATAGGATGCCTTGGTCTCATTATGCTTCTTATATGACTACAGACACTGATGATGTTACTGTTAAAGCTCTATTAATTCATAAGAATATTATATACAGGTGAGAACAATATGTGTCTGAAACACAATTTGGAAATATGCAAACATTGAATTAAATCTTACCATGATGAAGGTATTAACTGTTCTTTCTAAGGCTCGTCTCAGGCCGTGTTTCAAGGGAGGTGACTCAATCACCACCTGATTGAGGAAACATATTCAATCTATGTTGCTCCCACCCTAGACCAGGAACTGGACTCTGAAGCTAAATGCTCATACTTTTCATTCCCTTTAAAGCACCTGCTTTTTTATATGTAAAGTCCTGTTCACTTCTTGCTGCTGTGTAGTCATTGAGACTATTCAGAAATATATGGTTCTTGCTCTCTTTCTGGGCACAGGGTTAAGACTGGTCTTTCTTGTCTTAGGAAATTTACTCTTGGTCACGTCTAGCACTGACGAAAAGAATATAAATAGAAGTGATAAGTGTCACCTACTTGTAAGAGATTTAAAGAGCCAGTGCACACTTGGCCATCTGAAAGGAATTCTTTTCTTCACCAGTCAGCATAAGTTTTCTGAAAGAAAAATGATGTGGAGTTGAGCCCCTTCCTTCTGATCTTTGGTGCATAGAGCATCAGTGAAACATGAACTTTTGTTGGTTTAAGCCAAGGACATATTAGTACTGTTTTCATCTCTGTGTAATTTAGATTATCTTCATTGATTCATTTGGTTATTTCAGAACATCCACATCTTGCCCAGAAACTTCTCAAAAGCCTCTCAGCACTCCCTGTCGCCTTTAACCTTCTCTTCAATTACTCTCATCTTCCAATCTATTTGAGCTTGAATACAATAAAATCAAAACTACACTGCATATGAACTGTGCAAATAACAGTTCACTTGGTGAGGGCACAGATTTTAGAAGGTCACTAAACAGACGTAGCGCTCTCTCGAAAATACTGAAGCAATTCAACAGATTGCATGAGAATCTAAAGAAAGCTCCATGTTGTAATTTTTCACTACAAAAAAGCTTTACTTAAAGCACCAGTGTTTATTATCTGCAAGGTTATGTTTTTCTCAATTGTAGGGTATTTTTTTCCTGTTTAAATACCTAGAGTTAAAAGAGCATATCCTTTATAAATGTGTGTGTGTGTGTCTTGAAAACAGTATCTTTCTAATTAAATAGTAATTTATTTACATGTGATAATTCTTTCAATGATATATTGTGTACTTTCTACATTTCCAGCATTTGTCTAAGTTGCTGGAAATAAAGCAGTAACCTCACTAGATATAGTCTCTGCCTCCATGGAATGCACATTCTACAGCAAGTTAGAGGATTGTAAATACATGGATATATAACATGTCAAGTGTTGATATGTGTTGTAAGATAGAATAAAGCAAATTAAGAGGAACAATGAATCTCCATGTTTGAGAATGCTGGAAGGAGATATTTTGTGAACTCACTCTATAAAGCAACATGTGAGCAGGATACTGAAGGAAAACAAATTGGAAAATCTGAAATTTGGGAAAAGCACAAATAAACATGTAAAATAAAATAAATTCAGAGAAGCAAAAAAATATAATTTTAAAAGACCCATTCTTGAGCTACTAAAAAAACACATTTTGTATTTCTATCAAGGACTTTAAAAATAAAATAAATATATCTTCACTTTTATTAATAATGTTATTAAAATATATTTTTCTTTCATATTAATACTTTTAAAAAGTCTGCACTACATGCTCAACTATTAATAGTAGATGCTTCTTGAAGGGAGACTAATGAGAAACTTTTCTATTGTGCTCTTTACATTTTTGTATTACCTAATATTTTAAATCAGAAAACTTAAAAGATTTGAAAATATTCTTTTGCAGGATACTCATCAATGACATTATAGCCTTCTATTAAATAGCTAATTAGCTAAAACAAAATTTATTTCACTAAGCTGCCATTTTTGGGTATTCAATCTTTCCAATTTTGGGTGAGTTAATAGGATTTTAATGATTTTCATGATAAATATATAATACACTAGCTACATTATAAGGTAATTAGACTTTCATGGACTAGCCTGGTAATATATAGTTTTGTTTTCTATGGGAAAATTATATTATGCATTCGGAACAATTTATATAAAGAGTAAGCTTTGGAGCATAATCTTTATGCTAATTGCATCTTTCTCTACAACTTAAGTGTATTCACAACTTGAGTCACTTCTACACATTGCTTAAACATGGATATGATCTCTTAGTTTCTACATGTTCTGACCTACTTCAAGTACCATATGAAGCAATGAGTGTTATTTTTCATTTGAATAATTTATAGCACTTAATCATTAATGATGAGTCAGGGAGCAGAGAGCGAGTGGAGGGGCACATCAGGGTAGGTTCATGTGTGAAGAAATCATGTCATAAGTGAAGCCCACAGCGGCCAGGAGCTTGTGCTTGTGATTGCCAGTGCTCTACTCCCCACCCCAGGCTGACTTGGTCATTCATCTTTGTGTTCAAACATAACTTCCACTACCTTTTACCTGGTGCTTACTACATTGAGCTGAAATCGGTGCTTCAATGTCCTTCACTTATTTGTGTAAGTCTTAAAATCAGAGATTATATATTTTCTCTGTGAAATCGTTGCATGTTAGCTCAGTATCCAGCACATAACAGGTCCTTGGGAAGTGTTTGCCAAACTAAAATTAGAAAACTAAGGAACGTCATGGAAGACATGTGGAGGCTGATGTTAGAATAGAGTGAATCTCTGTCAGAAAGAAAGGAAAAAGAACAGAAAAATTTGAAGAGAAAGAGAGAGTGGCATGAATGACATTATCGGGTCTGGAAAAGTTCATTCTCAGCACGCAGATTGGATTTCCAACAAGTTGCCAGGACAGCAAGGAAGGTTATATTGAAATTCTGCCTATGCTGCCAGACACTGAAAAAAGAGGTAAAGGGACCTCTCTTCTCTCCCAACAGAGATGTTTTAGCTAACTCTGTATAAAATACTTTATGCATATTATATAAGAAACAGATTTAACTCTTAAAAATACCCTGAATGTACCATTTACTAACTCAATTCCTTTCTACCCTTTCTGTCTGGACAGGTAAAGTATGGTTAAAAAAAGTGAAAAATCATTTTATACAAATGATGATCAAAGCATTGCTACAGGGATGTAAAGTTGATGCTGGGAGCTTTCCCCACACATCCTATTATCCCACTTAAACTAACCATGAGAGCGTGACTCTCAGGTCCCCAGCTGCATTGAAGAGTTTCCTGGATGTTTCCACTGCTGCTTTCTGAAATCACTGCATTTAGACTGAGGGCCTGTTTCCCACAGAATACTCTCAGCCAAGGCCTGAACATGGTGGAGATATTATATAAAAAATTCCTAGGAAATGAGAAATACTTCCAGGTGACTTTCACTTGAGGACTTCTAGTGATCTTTCTGGACTTTCCTTAGATTGCAGAGCAGTTTCATGTTCTAACTTTCTTTCCATTTTTTTTTGTCTTTCTCTGGGCTCATGGCTTCCTAGTTCACTTCGCATTTTCTCTTATATGCATTTCTCATTCTGACACATTTGACCCCACCTGCATTTGTTTCTCAAAAACAGCCTGAACAATATAATTCTCCATATATATATACATATACACACATGGATACACACACACACACATATATCCTATTGATTATCTATTTGTCTATCTGCAATGTTTCATCTATCTATCTACACAGTTGCTTAAATGTCTTCATGACTAGATGTATTTAGACAATGCCTGATTTATTGTGTGAGGCAATTCTTCTGAGCTCTGTGTACTAGTATCTCAGGACTCTTATAAGGAAGTACCACTAACTGCATGATTTAAAATAACAAGAAAGTGCATTTCTCTTGGTCCTGGAAGCTAAGTGCCTGAAACCAAGGTGTTGGCAGGGCCACATTGTCTTTGAAAGCTCTGGGACAGAATTCTTGCATACTTCTTCCTAGTCACTGATGGTTTCCAGCTATCTTTGGTGTTCCCTGGCTTTTAGACACATCCCTCCAATCTCTGCCTCAAACTGCACTCAGTCTTGTTGCCTGTGTGTCTCCTACTTATATGCCCTAAATTCTTTCTTCTTATAAGGACATCAGTCATTGGATAAGGACTATTCTGAAAATGCATGGACTTGTATTAACTTGAATATATCAGCAAAGAACCTCTTTCCAAATAAAGTCACATTTATAGGTACTGTTTTAGTCAACTTTTTCATTGCCATGACCAAAAAAGCCTGACAAGAATAATTAGAAGAGGATTCATAGTTTCAGAGGTTTTAGTTCATGGAAGTCTAATTCCATTGCTCTGGACCCAAGGCCAGTCAGAACATCATGGGAGAAGAGTGTAGTGCAGGAACTTAGGTCGGGACAAGACACCAGGAAGCAGAGAGAGAGCTCTACTCTCCAGCGACAAAATATAGAAGGCATGTCCCCAGGGACCTCACTCCTCCTGCAACAACCTACATGCCTCAATTATCACACAGTTAATCCCTGAGTGGATTAATACACTCATTAGGTTAAGACACTCATAAACCAATCATTTCACCTCTAAACTCTCTTGCATGAGTTTTTTGGGGCACCTCATATCCAAACCATAACAAGTACCAGAGTTGGGACTTGAAAGTATCTTTTAGAATATAGAATTTCAACTATTACTCCATGTTAGGTGATTACACTGCTACAGCTAGCATTACCCCCATTGATGTAATTGGCCCTTATATTTCAAAGATTTGTTGCTGTACTGCTACTAACAGCTCAGTATTCCAGTTCAGCCTGATGACCCTCAAGTCCTCAAAATCCATCGCATTCACCTTTAATTCTTAATCAATATTTGTATCACTGGGAAGCCAATCAGACTGTGATATTAATAAGTTCTCTGTGAGATCATAGTGCTGAGCTGAATGACCCTACATCCTTACATCCTTGCATGGACTGTCCAAAACAATGGCTCATCAGGAAGACTGACTGGGCAGCTTCCATGACACTCTCCTCTCACTGCTTCTGTTCTTGAGACTGATCAATAGGAGAAGAATGAATGTAAATCCACAAGTTCATGGGAAATAGGAATTTCTGCAGTGTTATTGTTTGGATCTTAAATATCCTCCAAAGGCCATGTGCTAAAGATGTGCTTGCCAGCTAGTGTGAGTAGATGGGGCCTAGTGGACTATGTACCCTTGAAGAGCACATCAGGACCCTGGCCCCTTTCCGTCTCTTTCTTTGTTTCCCATCCTCCATGAGATGAAAATACCTGCTCTGCCAAATGTTCCTTGCCATGATGTACTGCCTCGCCACTGGTCCAAAGCAATGGGCAAGGCCAAGAAATGGGCAAGTTTTAGTCTGAAACTTCTAAAACTTGATCCAAAATAAAACCCTCTTTTATAAGTTTTTGTTTTATCTCAGGAGATTTGTCAGTGACAGAAAGCTGAATGACTCAAGAGGTTAAGAAATTAAGTTTTAAAAGTATTGAAATGTAATTACTCTAGGCATCTAATCTTTTTAATCCAACACTTTGTAGTGCCTTTGCAGTTCTGACATAATACCTATGCATAAAAATATTGAGTGTTAAACTTACAAGGAAAAAATGGATTTCATATTATAATTATATATTATATTGTAATTATATTTTAATCTCTTCTATAATTTAGTATTTGTGTCAGCACCTATATTTCCATAATTACATCACAGAAAAGGCTTCTTTTATATAAAATATGTTATGCTAGTTGCTTATATATAAACAAAAATAAATGCTATATTTTTAAGTAGCTACTATACACCAGGACCTGGCCTTGGTAATTTCTAAACACTTGCCCTATAAATTCCTAAGGATGATGCTTTTTCAGCAAGTAACATTGTCCTCATTTCTTCATAAAAGATTCCATGGTGGAGCCAGAATTGAAAGACAAATTCAAAGCTTATATTCTGAAACAGAGTATTTAGTATTGTGTATTCTACCTTTATGCAGCTGGTACTACGCCTGATCCTTGCCTATTAGGAGCTTATCTTATTGTCGGATGATTCCAGAGTAATGTGAAAAGTTCTTCTTTCCATTCTCCTAAACCTACTCATCCCTAATCCCCTTTACTTGAATTAACATCACCATTAGAAACCAGGTGATTTCTCACTTTCCTTCTACCTCAAATGTCAATCCATCAGAAAACCTTGCTGATTTTAACTGTAAAATATGTTTTTAAATTTTTTCAGTTGTAGATGAATACAGCACCTTTATTTTATTTATTTTTATGTGGTGCTGAGGATTGAACCAGTGCCTCACACATGCTAGCCAAGTACTCTACCTACCACTGAGCTACAACTACAGCTCTTTAAAATATATTATATTTAGATATAAATAATATGTAATATTTATATTTAGATATATTTAGATATCTATTTTAGATATATATTTAATGTATATTTAGACATATATAGTATATAAATATGATACATATAAATATATATGCAATATTATAAGTGTGACTATTATTTAACTTTCCCTTAAGTTCACCTCAGGCCATGTCATCATTATTATTCTTCCAGGATTGCTATAATAGCCACCAAACTAATTTCTTATGCTCTACCTTGCTTTTATTACAACTGATTTTACAAGTAAGAGTGTAATGATATTCCAAACAATGAAACACACTAAGCAACTTCTTTGCTTAACACACACTATGATTTTCCATGGTAACCAGTTTCAGATTTTCAGTCCTTACATTAGACCAAAGATTTGTAGACTATCACTATGTGTCTGGCCTCATCTGCCTCCACATGTCAGGTCTATGGTTCAGCCAAAGTTGCCCTTTATCTGTGCTGCAAGTCTGCTAGAGTTGTTCTTGCCTCAGGAAAATTGACTTGCTTTTTCTGTAGCCATGTATCTGTAAGTTTAAACATGGATGACTCTTATCACTATTGATTCCTCTCATACATGAATGCTTCAGAAAGAAAGGCCTTCATATACACTTAACTAAAGTAATCCCTAGTTCTTTACTGGAAGGCTCCAGCTTGTAAGTTATTTCATTTTCATCATAGAATTATCACTGTCTAAAATTAATTAGCTCATGTTTTGACTTTGCTTTCCATATTTTACTTTATTTCCTACTGAAAATTATTTATGTTGTGCAAGGGAGGTTTAGGCTAATCATGTTACTTCACCATCCTCCATATTTTACTTATGTCTTGTATTCAGAAGTTGTTAAAAAAATATTTGTTGAATGTCTGCTTTGAAAAGTGCCATATAAAGACACATTTGAGTAATTGACTTCCTGGGGAAATCTGAGGAGACCGAATATTTAAACTTAGTTGGGAAAGACTCATTTCATCAAATATATATATTAGAATTCTACATTGCATTATTATCTACAAAAGGAGGAAAGAGTTACTCCATGGATTAAAGCCTTTCACATATCCAACAGTATGAATATCCAACAGTATGAACAGATGACCATTAAAAACTGTGAGATAGTTGCACAGCAAATATTATTAAAGTCCAGAAAATGAAGAGATTATAGCAAGTTGGAATAAGTCATCAAGGAATGTTCCCCTAGGTATTGAGTGAGACACATGAAGATCAAATTCCATCAGATGGAATAGAAGTCTATAAGAGTAAGGGAAAATTGCAAAGAGTAGAGTCCACAAATTGAGCTAAAGTCCGTAGTCTTGCCAAGTGTACCACTACCTGTTGATGGAGTAGGTGATGTGATTGAAATTCATCCCCAGTAGGCCTTGGAAGACTGAAGGGAAGTGCCCCAAACAGGTTCTCCTTGTGGCCTTAAGTTTAAAAGTGGTTCTTTGAATTCAGTAGTCAGAAGAAAGTCATTATCTAACATTCAATATAAAATTTAGTTTATTCTAATTATTAAGAAAAATGAAAGATCATGATTTTTTTTCTGTTGGGCTAGGCTTTTGAAAAATTAATGATAGATTAGAAATGATTTTATAAGATTTTTCTGGAGTCATTTGTATAAAAATTTGAAGGTTTTGTTTTATTTACATTATAAATTTAATTATTGAACAGGTGGTAGACAGACTTGATCTATGAGCCATAGTTTGCTGATCTGATCCTAGCTCTTTCATATCAACTTATGCTTTTATTGTTTATTTATTTGTTTTTATTATTTATACATAAATTTACATATGTTCATGGGGTAACAAGATATTTTGATATATATGTATATATACATATGTATGTATATAATACACACACATCACATGACGTTCAAATCAGAGTAATCATATCTATGTCCTCAAACATTTCTAATTTCTTCATGGTAAAAATATTCAAAATTCTTTCTCCTAGTTTTGAAATACACAATACATTATGTATCTCACCTTACTCTGCAGTAGAATGCTAGAATGTCTTTCTTCTACCTAACTATAACTTCATGTCTGTTGATCAACATTTTTCCATCTTTTCTTCCCCCATTCTCTCTAGTATCTGGTAGCCACTGTTCTACTCTCAACTTTTGTAAGATTGATGTTTATGATTCCATATATGTGTGTGATCATGTGGTAGTTTTCTGTGCCTGACTTATTTCACCTAACATAATGTCCTCCAGTTCAATCTATATTGTTGTCAGTGACAATATTTCATCTTTTTATGACTGAATACTATTCTATTTTATAAGCATACAACATTTGTTTGTTCATTCATCAAAGGATGGACACACCGCACACAGACACGTACAAAGTATTAATTCCAAAATACCTATAATTTACCAAAGCTGGAAAATACATGTTAAACTATTTAGTTAAAAGCATATGGCTTAAAAGTAATAGTGCTAAAATGTTAAACATGTTAACCCTCAATATCACACATGTAGAGAGAAGTATTATTTTTGAAAGCTCACAGCAGAGAAAGGAAATCTGATCTTCTGTTAGTGACTTCATATTTTTGATAGAGTTTGGGAAGTCCATCATCTTGAAAAACTTAGTAATAAATTAGTTCCAATTAAAGTTTGTGCTAGTATAACACAAGAATATTATTTAACTTACTATTTATGTGTTTACATAAAATGCAAATGCAATATAATGCGTATGCATATATACACAGACTGCTTATTAGATGGGTTGTCATGTGTGTGAGTTATGTAGAACAAAGAGATAAACAAAAAGCCAAGATTTAAATGAGTGGCCAAAATGAGTCACCTATTAAAAATCTATGCAATTTAAAATGTAAAGTCTATCTGGATTTTAATTTAACATTTTTCTTTTCTATATGTTTTTAACTTACTGTTCAGATCATGTAGTTATTAACAGGAAAAAAATCTTTAATTCCCATAAATCTAAATTTGTGGGGAAAAGTTATCATAATACTTTATCTTCCAGGCCAAGAAACATGACCGTGCTAGCACTTTCTGTGGGCTTGGCTTGTTTGCAAAAGCAAAACAAGATCCGCATGTCCTCTTAGCTACATGCCCTGTACAAATATTCCTGGACCTCCTTATATGCTGTAGAACTGGCACAGATGTTTGGATATTTAAAACGGTTTTTGCTTTCTCCATCCAGACTCATGTTTTTAAATCCCCAGGACTGGCTTGAATGTTGTGGATTTATTTTCCAGATCACTATCTAGTACCTTGAGAGAGGTGAAATGGCATTTGACCTTTTGGGAAAGGAATATGTTTGTCCACTTTGGGCATGAAGCCTCCAGGTCCTGCACAAACTGCAGTTGCTCAAGTAATTAAGTTCAGAACATTAACAAAAATAGAACCAGAGGATGATAAGTAAACCTTTTGAAAAAAGGTTTCAAAAAACCTTTAGAAAAAACTTATGAATGAGTGAATTTTGTCAACAATATTAAAAGAATAATTGTTTACCAAGGTTTGCAGCAATGACTAAATTAAAAATAAAATAGCCAAATTATGTTTGTTTGTTTTTGTTAGATAACCTCAATTCCCTAAAATGTATATCAAATTCTGAAGACGTTGGTAGAAAATGACTAAAGTACTTTACCCACCAATTAAATGAAATGAAGCTTTCATGGTGATATAATTTCTCTGGTTATAAGTTATCATAGCTGAGGAAATATCATATCTATGGGATTGTCAACAGACCATCAATTTCTACTCTGTCAGCTGTCTGTAAAAGGACAAAGGTGACAAATTACAAAGGAGATCCCATGGAGTAGTGGAGCACAAAACTCAGTGCTCCACTTGCTCAGGAAAACTTCTTTTCTTAAACAAAGGGTGAGACTGGTATTCAATAATTAGGCCACATTTTTAAGTCTCTGAGCACCCTGTTGCCTCTACGTTCTCCACATAGTATGTAATACTTAATATTCTCAGCAAGAAGAACTGTTATTGTCCCCATCTTAGTCACAAATTGTCATTACTGAACAGTGCTAGAGTTCAAACTCAACACTTTCGAGAGCCCAAAGCAATGTTCTTTCTGCACACAAGAGCATCTCTCAGGAAGTAAAATTATGAGGGAAAAGTTAAATCCTAAGCTGGTCTCCCGGCTGTGCCTTTCTCTCTGAAGCCAAGCTCTGTGTTAGTTTAGACTAGGTTGACTAAATGTGACTGTGGGAGTCCTACATGTATACCCCCAAGCAAACAGTGGTGACAGAAACAGGTGAGTTCAGAGGGGAATGCATGAATAAAAAGAAATCATTGTTTAACTTGGAGATAATTATTGGAGGAAGCCATTTGTATAGGAATATTGGAATGAGGATTCTTAACTCTCAGAAACCAGTTTGGAAAATTAGCTTTTTGGCCATTATTTTATTATTTTGGTATCAGCAAAACTAATATTTAAATTGCTAACTGCCTACAAAATGACCAGTGAGGTATCTTTCTCTATATGGTGATACTGCAGAACATAATGAAAAGTAACTGATATTTTAGGAGGACACAGTGATCAGTTGAAGAAAACATTTTAAATAGTATTTTAATATACGTATTTTCCTATACAATGTGAGATCCCCATGACTCTACTATATATCTCAAATAATGACAGAAATTGTTCAAGTTATTCAAATTTAGTTCTGTTTTTGTTGTCCTTATGATAGAACAAAAGGAAACCTTATGATAGAACAAAATGTCCTTCTTTGGGAAACTCCTACAGTGTAATGAAAACAGGAATGTGGCAGAGGCTATAACTTAGCTTTGGAAGTGCACTGATAAACCTTGAATGACTTATCTGTGAAATTCAAAATGTGTGTGTGTGTGTGTGTGTGTGTGTGTGTGTGTAGTTGCTTGTTAAACAAATCCTCTAAATCTTTATTTCAGTCTTACTGGGCTTAGCCCTCAGTAATTTGGAGGAATTAAAAGGTAGGGTTTCTGTTTACTGGAAGTAAGTCATGAACTGGCTTTGCCTGTCTCTCTTTTGGTCTGGCATGCACATTTACTGGAAGGCCTAATAGTAACCTCTGAAGAAATCCAGAATGAGGAAATGATGTGATATTATTTCCATTTCAGATATTGGCCTAAATGGCATGATAATGAGAACTATTGTTGCCAGTAGTATGAGCGTGAATAGACGCAAACTCCTGAGAGGATATTCCCCATTATTGCAGATCTTAAGGACACAGTTGGGTGGATTTCAGAACCCTATGCATTCACATATATCTAAATGTGGGTGGGCAGGAAAGCACAGACAACCACCTTTTGAATCATTTTGACAAACTGGGTATTAGATATCAGTTAGATATATTAAAAAGAAGTTACTTTATACATTTCAATTTTGATACTGGGGTTTGTTTAAATAGTTCAGTGCATATACACAGACTCATAGAGTGAAAGTCAGGGGCACAGTTTCCTGTGTAACTGGTGCCATGGTCTATGTAGTCACCTCTAGACTGTATGAACAGACAATTATGGGAATCCTCTTATATTAAGCACCATTTGCCTGATTTTTAGGTATATTTGGTATCAATTTAGATTTTGCCCACCATCTCTCCCCACTACTAAATAAAAATGCCCCCAAAGAGCCAGACTCATAGACTCAAGTGTTAGATTTATCTTTATGAGCTTTGTTTAGTTTCTTTAAGCTCTAGGCTCTATATCACAACAGGCTTAGGCTGAAATAACCAGCAAGCTAGATCTCAAAGTGAAAAAAGTAAGACAATAGGAGAGAGCCCAAGGCGTTCCTTTATAGGATGTCATGTTGTCACTCTCCTCATCTTTTAATTCATCTTTCAAATAGGTGAAGACTGCTAATGAATTCTACCAGAGTCCCCATTTGGATACTTTGTTCCAGAGAAAACTCCACTGGTTTAAACTTTTCCATAGACGTTAAACCACCAACAACTTCCATAAATTTTATTATGGATTTCTGATTTTCTTCTCTCAATGGTTGAAATGCTATGCTTCAAATTGCCAAAATGAGTTTCTGGGTATAGTATAATAAATAACATTTGGGACATGGAAAGATGTGCTAGACTGATGCTTTAATTTTATGTTTACCACTAAATCATGGTCTATTGGATATATTAAATGACATTTCTACAACTCAGAGTACATTTCTCATTATAATTCTGCTGGCCAGGTAGGAATGTGTGGTCATTTCTGAGCACCTACTATGTGGCATGTAATGTGATCATGTCTTGTACCAAGAAGGTGATTTTATAAAGCCTACAAATAGGAATGTAGTGAGACTCTGACCTGGCTGCCTGCAAAGGTCAAGAGAAGATGACACCTAGACTTTCCTTACCTGATGCTCGGGACAGGCCCTTCCCAAGAAAGCAAACAGAAGAATAAAAAGTGTCTTCTTTGTGCTATTACAGAAATGTCTGTCTCTTGGCAGAGGAGTGGGACAGTTGGGGTACCAGACCCAAAATATAACTTTGTCATACCTTGTTCCTTCCTCAATCCACCTCTTCAAGAATTTATTCAAATACAAAATTCAGGTCACTTTAACCTCAAAATTTTCTGATCCCATATGTTCTGTGATACATACTCAGGATGTCTATCATATGGTGGAGGTTTTGCAGTGCTTTTGTTGTTGTTGTTGTTTCTTTTAAGAAGTAATTGTATTTGACTCAAAAGTCCTTTATTAGTTTTCTTTTACGTATCTCACTCCACCAAACAATAAGCATTTAATCAATATGATTGATACTCTTTATGTAACTTAAGCAATATAAACCTTGATAATTTTATGATTGCTATTATTGTTTATTTACTGTTTAAAAAGAAATAGATTTAAGAGAAGTCATGTCTTTTATTTTTTTAATATATATGTATATATTTTAGTCAACAGAG
Source organism: Geosciurus inauris (assembly GCA_004024805.1). NCBI lineage: Eukaryota > Metazoa > Chordata > Mammalia > Rodentia > Sciuridae > Geosciurus > Geosciurus inauris. Next base: position 32,970 of record PVHX01013254.1, read on the forward strand.
TTTTATTTTATTTATTTGCTGTGCTGAGTATCGAACCCAGTGCCTCACATATACAAGGCAAGCGCTCTACCACTGAGACAAAACCTCGACTCCAAGAAATCATGTCATGCTGCAGCTGTGCTGCTCATAGCTAGTGAGGTCTAGAAGGGAGCATATACATTTCTAAGGCTTTAGTTTTCATGTCAGTAAAATGGAAATTCTCCTACATTCCTCATTACTGTGGTCTGAATATTCGTGTGCTGCAAAATTCCTATGGTAGAATCTTAAGCCCAATGTGCCGGTTAAGAAGTAGGGGCAGGAGCTGGTAACTTTGTCAAGAGGACAGTGCCCTCTTGAACAGGATAGTGCACTTATGAAAGAGGCCTAAGGAGCCGGGTGCGGTGGCTCAAGCCTGTAATCTCAGCACTTTGGGAGGCTGAGACAGGAGAATCGCGAGTTCAAAGCCAGCCTCAGCAATGGCACGGTGCTAAGCAACTCAGTGAGACCCTATCTCTACATAAAAAACACAAAATAGGGCTGGGGATGTGGCTTAGTGTTCAAGTACCCCTGAGTTCAATCCCCAGTACCAAAAAAAAGAAAGAAAGAAAGAAAGAAAGAGGCCTAAGGGAGCTTGATCATTCCCTTCATGGTGTGAGGGCACAGCTAGAAGACATCATCAACGAGGAATATGCTTTCTCCAGACACCAACCTGTGAGAGCCTTGATCTTATACTTTTCTCCCTCTCAAACTATGAGGAACAAATTTCTGTTGTCCATAAGCCACTCCACTGAGGGTCTTTTGTTATAGCAGCCTGAAAAGACTAAGACACTTACTATAATTCTTAACATTAGCATTATCAGTCCATTGGTATTTTTACCCATTTGGTTATCTCCAATTTAATTTTTTCTATGAATAAGAGGGCTGATCCAAACGTTTTCCAAAAGTACTTCAGATGTCAGCACAATTCTACCAGACATGCTCGTTTAATTCAGAGAGCTGAGTGACCATGTGACCATGGACAGATTATCATTTTATGGTTCCTTTTCTACTTAGGTAACATGAGAAAAACAACATAGATTGTAGTAATTAAATAAATGTTAGAATTAAATAAAATAAGATAACTGGAAAACAGTCTTCACTGTACCTTCAAATTGATTTATTCTTTTCTTCTTTTTTTTAATTTTTTAAAAAAATTTTTGTAGTTGTAAATGGAAAACCTGACTTTATTTTTTTTGTTTATTTTTATGTGGTGCTGAGGATTGAACCCAGTGCCTCACACATGCTAAGCAAGTGCTCTGCCACTGAGCTACAACCCAGCCCCTCTTTTCTTCTTTTGAAAAAAAAAAAAAATATTGAAAAAATTGAAGATCTTTTGTTTCTATTTCTGGTGAATACATGTATGTTCATTTCAGACTATTCTTATTGCTTAAATTATTTCCATGTTGTTCCTTAATTTCCCTCTGGCTTGTCTATCTTTTTTGTGTAATGTTGACACACATAAATACTTCTCTAACTTTTAGCTATTCATAATTTTGCTTGTCAGTGTTCTTTCTAAATCATTAATCCTCATGAATTAAAACTTATCTAAATATCTCTATGGTATTCTCCCTTAGTCAAATTTCTTGACTTTCATTGTACTTTTCTTAAAATATTTTAGAAAGTTTGCTTTCCAAGAGCCTGTATTCATAGAACAGCAATGGAATTATCTTAAATCAGAAGATTCTTAACAGACTTATCTTATGTGTCTTAAAATCTTGACTTCATTCCATCTGGTCATTTACTTCTAATTTTACAACAAAACACTTGGCAATTCATCTACCCTACTTTGCTATTGGTAAAAATCCAAGTTCAGAATTCATTGCCATTTTGTGATTTTTCTTTTGCATTTTTGAATGAGTAGCTTGCTATACATTCTCAAAGATAATCTTATCTAGTTTATTATCTAGTGCAGAGTTCACAGAAGTGTAAATTCACATTTTCATCCTTTTCTAATAGAAAACAAAGAGTTAAACCAAACTAAGTTGTTTCATAGTTGAGTCAAGACTTTTACTGTGACACACACGAAGGAGGGTTTTGTCCGTGGTCCTTTGTACTTCCAAACTGACCCAGTCCTTTACCCCCACACCATATTCTTACCTCCATAGCTATCACTCCCCACACAAATAATTAACCACAAAATATTTAGTATTGTCTATTTCCCTGGAGTGAACTGGCCATTTTTATCTTCCAGACAATAGAACAAAACGATAATTGGAATTTTCTATATAGTGTGATTGAGAAGTGATAATGATCTTAGACATCTGCATCATTTTATTTTTGCATTTAAATTGTCAACAAGTTGAATCAGATTTATGTATTGTATTTCCATTTTCATCAGAATATTTAGTATTATATAGCATCAGTTAAAATTCTTTCTTTTTCTTTGCCTTCTGTTCTGTATTTCCCTCTTTTCTCCTTATTCTTTATTCTCTCCCTCTTGCTATTTCCTTCCTTCCTCCTCTAGCTTCCTATCTTCCTTCCTTTCTTTTCTTACTTGTGGGTAGGTGCTTACATGCACACGTGCACATTTTTGTCATTTGATTAAGGTGACATCGATGCAAAGATTCTCTATTTAAATGAAAATAGATCCAAGCATAAAGTAATAAATTGAGGCCCAATTTTTTGACCCTTTAATTGAAACATTATTTTCTTTGTGTAATTCTTTATTTTCTCCTTTTGTATTATTACAGCATTTCTGGAATTACAGTACTGAGCCCACGTCCTACTTTTGTCATAGAGTAGATAGGAATGTACAACGGTGGAATTGGGTGCGTTATACATAAAGGGATTAAACATTATTCAAAGAGTAAAAAGCTCATATAATTTTTCCTGAATTCTAGTTGGACATTTCTTTTTTCCAAATTAACTCTCACTTTAAGAACCTGTCAAGCAAATTCAAAATACCCACTTACCCTCCAGTCTTTCTTGAAAGACATTAAGGATCTGAGGGAAGAAAATGAAATTTAGCCAACTCCATAGGAGAATATAACATGGATTTTAAACTCAGAACACAACAATGCAAAGCACGGGCCATTTTTTTATCTCATAAACTTCTTCTCAGGCTACAGCAACCTAAAGCATTTCACCAAACCATTGTAAAAGGTATTTCAATCTGCAAGACCTCTTCACTTTTTATAAATCACTGTGAGGTGGACATTGTCTGGGTCTAAAAGAATACTTTAGGCAGCAAAGCCAGACATTTCTTACTTGATTTCCTGAAAACTCAGACTTCACTAAGGTTTGGCTTTCATTTTTCTCACCCTGGTGAAGTTCCAAAACTTTTAGATTTATATCTCTCCTTGAAGACAAAGTAGCAGCATATCAGATTTTTCTTCTCCAAAGAAGAAAAGTTTCTAATTAGGGACTTTGCAACTATAAAACACTTGGAAAAATATTTAGGACAACTTCAACATTTGGCATTGTTCCCTCAGTTGAAATCAGGCCTCCCCACTTTACATGGATCAAGACTATCTCTGCCCCTTAGAAAAGGTTCCCCTCCAGGCTCTGGGACTTCCAACTCTCATCCCTATAAAACCTGACCTCAGTCACACTCTTCTCTGGGCTGCTTTGCTATCTTTATCAAGTTTTCTCCTGAGTATCAGGATTGTCAAAGGGACATTTATTTCTTTTCTGCCACTCCATACCTATTTGTCTTATCTACAAATGTGGGAATGACTATTATAGTTGATCCTTATTTGTGGCTTATAACTTGTCACAAAAAAGCCAACAACATTTAATAATGTAGAAAATGTCTTACACTGATAGAGACAATGATAACAATAATTGATATTTGTTGATCGTATTCTTTTCGGACATAGTATTAAGTCTAGTAGAGCAGCCCATCCTTAATTTCTGAACCACTAAACAGCCTTGTGAAGTATATGCATTTTTTCTTTTTGTGTCTAGAGGAGAAAAATTAAAATTGGAGAGTTTGGGGAACTACCACAACTTTTTCTAGCAACAGAAAGTAGAATTAGAATTTATATGTAAATTGATTTGGTTCAATTTAGTTGCACTCCCTTCCAATAACCAAACACCAAATGCACTTGCTTTGCCATATTGAAATGCTATGGATTCTACATTAGTCAACTTAAAAAAAAAAAGAAAACACCAAGTTCAAAAAATACAGTCCTCACTAAAAGGCCAAAGAAGCAGTCAGAAGAAATAAGGAGACATTCACTTGGGAATATTTTACTAAATTTCATAGAACATTAGTTAATATATTTTATATTTAGAAATTATGCTACCACATTGTATGATAACACAATATTAGTAAATAAAATATTTCTGATAATTTTAAGAATGGTACAAATATGTAAGGCTTGTGGTCATTTCACTACATTCTCTCAAATACATATTGAAACATAAAACAGGAAAGTGTCTTCTCACTTTACATAATTTTTTTAAAAAATTTGAGATAACTGGGAAAAGAATTTATTTTTAAAAATTTATCTTCAAAGAAACCACTTAGTGTGGAACCGATACTTTGCTGAAAATTAGAAAGGGTCAAAGAAGTAGCTTTTTTATCAGTCTTTCTTGGCAGGTGAGGTACAGAATCCTGAATTATTTGCATATGTAGAACAGAATGTCCAAGAAATGGCAGAAGTGTTTTTAGCATTTTTTCCTTTACAGTTTTCAGCTTAGCTTTGAACTTTTTCATTTCTCTCAGTGAAAATTTTCAGATCCATTAGAGAGCATCTGGCATTGTCAGCACTTAGCAGCTGTTAAAGAGTGAAATTATCTTCATTCATCAACTCAGTATACAAAACAATAGCATCCATTAGAAGATTCTACAGACAGAACAGATGCAGGAGAATTCACCTCTGAGGTGGAATCCAGGTGGCAAGTGAGCTGTCTTTAATTTTAGCACCACAGTCACTACTGATGGGTCTGTGTCCACTATCAACTCCCCTCGCCAGAATAACCGATGGATTGAAAAGTGTCATCTTGAGGGGAGCTTAGTAACATCTCAGAAAAGAAGTCAGGGATGGATATTTACAGACTTTTAGGGTCAGAGTGCTAGTAATTAAGGCATGTTTTTCAGTATGAGAATCTGATTAGGATCAGATGTTTAGATGCCAATGTTTGGAACTGGTGGACACAGACATGGCAAAATGAGATTTGAAGAGATACCACGACCACATAAGTAAGCTTTTCCCAGTGAGCAGTCCATCTTTTGTCTTGGGAAGGAACTGTTTACCCACACAAGTAACATGTCCTCTTAAAAAACTGGTTAATTGAACAGCATATACTCAAAGAACCTCATTTTAAGGATATTTTTGAAGAGTTAAATTATTATTCTGAGAAAGGATGTGGAGTCTTATCTTTTTGTTTAAAAAATTGGACAAGTGGTAAAGTCATGTTGCTTATAACTGGCCTTGGATTTTGCTCTGATAGCTGAGGAATGGATTGAAAGTAATGTTTTGGTTTATAGCTTAAAATTTAATGATGCTTAAAAATTTCCACATTTAAAATATTTTACTTTATTTTCTAATGAGTTATGATTGAAATAAAAAGAACTGCACATTTTAAACATGGGCATTGTGAAGAATTTAGAAATATGTATGTACCCATGATACCATCCCTCCAGTCAAGGGAACAGTCACATCCCACACCTTAGATTTTCTTATGTACCTTGTTTATTATCATTTTTTAAGATTAAAAATGGGTTTACATTTAACGGTAAATTGAATCTGAAAATAAATAAACAAACAAACAGAAAACACTAACAAAAGAATCAGCCCTGATAATAACAAATATTTGTTGATCTTTATTTTTTCAGTGAGTTGTTTATGGCACATTATTTAATCTTTACTGAAAATAATAAGGTAAGTAAATAAGTCAGGGTTCTCTGGAGGAATAGAATCAACAAGAGATATACATATGATTATAAAAAGGGAATTTATTAGATTGTTTTACAGGATCAGAAGCTGAATAGTCAGTCCCACAGTGGCCATCTGCAAGCAAGAGAACTAGTAGAACCAATAATTGGTCGATCCAAAATGTTGGGACCTAAGAAGAAGAAAGACCAAGGATGAAGCCCTAGTGCAGGACAGAAGGCATGGCAATTCCATGGAGAGTCGCTGGTCAGAGTCTGCTTTGGAAGAATGTAGGAGCTGGAATCTGACATCGTTCAGTAACTGCAGCAGCAACTCAAGCACCCAGGCAAGAATGGAGCTGCATTTCTGTTACCGTCCTATTTCTTCCACCTTTTGTTTCATCCAGACCCCCAGGACATTGGACTATGTCATCCACATTCAGGGCAAGTGTACTCCTTCAATTTTTTGTCCTGCCTGCCAATTATTTCTGGAAATACCCTCATGGACACACCCAGAAGTCTCCTAGTCCTAGACAATTTTTTTAATCCAATCAAACTGAATCCAGATTAATAATCCCAGTAAGAATATTGGAAAACTCACTTTCAAAAATGAAAGATCAGTGTCCCGAAAGATTTAAATCGTGGGATCATGAGTTAGAAAGTTCAGAACAAGAATTACATGAAGGATTCCTGGCTGCAGACCATAATACCTTACCATATACTAAACATGAAAGAATAATTCATAGATAAATGAGGCATGGACTTGAAAAATAAATTTTTAGGAGTTCCTCATATTGCCTTAAAGGAGATAAACTTAAATTAGCATAAAACAATGATAAACTAAATTTTTATTCCTCTGAGGCCAATATACTTCCCCAATCTCTTTGCTAATAGGTTTAAAATTTTAGTTATTTATCATTCTCAAGATTTTCACATTAAAAACTATTGATAAATTGCTAATAGTGCCACAAAAGAGATACTAAGTCATTGTCAACAACTCAAAATTTAAAATTTATTTTCAATTCTCTGGCAGTATGACTGTCAAATATTTTTTGCCTCAGGGGAACTTGGTTGCAATGAAAGTGCACAGAATCTGTCTACTTCACTTGTTCTTAACTTCCTGTGCTGATAGTGAGAGTGAAAGAAGCCTTGTGTGTGACAATCATGAGTCCTCATCATACACATAATTCATATTTTATACAAGATAAAATGGGTGTCTAGGGTGTGGGGGTGTACCACTGTGGTAGATTGCTTGCCTAGCATGTTCTAGTCCCTGGATTTAATCCCCAGCACTGAAAAAAAGAAAAAAGAAAAGAAAAATAGAGTGAAGTTTAGCTACCATTTCAATCAATATTAAAAAGATTTATTATTAAACAGTTGATACAAATAAGTAAGGAGAATTCTGCCTATTTGCATATAAGAATTTTGAGGTAGATGAGTTTCATAAAACAGGTAATTAAGAAACATCATTACATTTTGGTAACTCACAAGTTTTAATTCTACAGTTCAGGAGGGTATTAGTAAATTAGTTTTAAGCATGTGTGAAAATATATCTGTATTCTTTGTGCTGTTTTTTCATATGACCCAAAGCAAGAAACTTTTTTGTTCTAACCAGTTTAAATCACCTAGTCAATATCAAATGACATTTTGAAAACTCAAGACATACCAGGACAAAAGTAACCAGGGAAAGTAAAAAAGAAGAACAATAATGATAAGGTAAGGAAGGCAGATCTCAGGATTATGAGGGAATTGCATATACATTATGCATCACTGATACCCAGGAGACAGAATAGAGACATTTAGATCTCATGGGGAATTTTAAAGATATCAGTTACGGAAATAAAAAGAAATAAATAAAGCCTATTTTGGGGGGGTGGTAGAACTGAGAGATGATATATATTATCACAACCTTTGTCTCCTATAACAATTGCAAGTTACAAATACAAAGAAAGCACAGCCAATCAACCTGAGCAAACTGGAAAACAGAAAACTTGAGGGCTGGAAATGTATCTCAGCGGTATAGCACTTGCCTAGCTTTTATTTGATGCTGGGTTCAATTCTCAGTCCTGAAAAAAAAGAAAGAAAGAAGAAAGCCTGACCAGCTTCCATGAACCAGAACACAGTTACTCTCCCTCAAATCTGCCTGTATCATCCCTCAGAACACAGATTCCAATTGTCCACAAATCCTAAAGGTGCTGTTCTACAAATGGAACTGTATTTGCCCCCAAAAATACATTTTGATAGATAAATTCAATCAAAATAGTAAATTGGTGTCCTCAAAGTCAATAAACCAGAATTAATTTGCATTCCTTCTAAAACTTGTATGAATGTAATGGGTATAAGTGCTTTTTCTTAAAAGCAAAAAGCTGTGAAGTATTTAATGCATTTATATTTAGTGAATATTTCTGATTGCTAATTTTAACAAATGGAAAGGTAAGTTTATCAAATTTGCAGTGCTGATAAACTAAGTTTATAACAATATACAGTAAATAACTTTATTCTGTTCTTGTTTTAACAAAATATAAAAATTACTGAAGAAAGTGAAAAATTGAAACACTTGAAGTGTTTCTTGACATCCTCCAGTTGTCCAGAGATGAGTTATATTTAAAGCACTTCCCCCTAAAAAGAGTTAGCATACATGTTTGTCTGTAATAACTAAAAGTATAAAATATAAGAATATAAAAAATGATATCTACATCAAAGAGATATAAATACTGAAGAGCATAATGAAAAGATATGCCATTGCTTGCTTCACTAGCATGTTGAAACTGGATGCCTAATGCATTAATTTGAGTTAAATTAGTACATGCTACTGTGTTATCAAACAACCTTGTTCAGCCAACAAAAACAGCAAGAAAAAGCATTTCTCTACAGCAGCTCATGGAGATTAGAAGGACACTTTAAAGATACTAATGTTAATTTCAAGTTATTTGATGGCTATTATCATCCCAAGGAACAATAAAAGTGCATACAAAACTGTTTCCCTTTTTGTCCCTTTCCAAATAGTACTCTAAATTTTCCAGCCGTGGAAGCCTGTTGGGTAAATAAATCTCAATTCCAGGACTTTTCTGTTTTTGAGTTACTGAAAAAGACACTTTTCTTTGATCTGCTGAATATAAGTGAAAAAGTCTAAAATCCTGGTGCCACAGTTTAGAGGTGTCTCCCAATGGCTACTTAAAAGTTCAGTGACCAGCCTTGGTGCTGTTGAAAAGTCACGGAACCGTAGGAGGTGGGGCCCCGAAGAAGGAAGTTAGCCCCTGGAGGTGTTCTATTGAAGGGGTCCCTTCCTGTTTCTCTTTTCTCTTCCTGGCCACACTAAGGTGAGCTGGCTCCTCAGCCACACACTCCATCCATGATATACTGTGCTGGCACAGTTCCAATCAATAGAACTAAGAAAGAAATCTCTGAATCTGTGCGCCAAGATAAAGTTTTCCTCTAAGTTGATTTTCTCAAGTATTTTGTCACAACAATGGAAATCTAACACTTTGGGGTTCCATTGGAGCAAGGAGGGGAAGCTTGCTTGAGAAGACAGAATTGAGGAGACAGACTCAAAAAGCACTGAAGGAAGACAGGTCAAGTTCACACCGTGTAACGCTGAGTTACCACTGGCCTTGAACTAAGTGTGCTTCTGCAATTTTCATTTGCATGCAACAATGCCAGTTTTTTTTCCTTTCTTTTTTTTTTATTAAAGAAAATTCCTCTAAAAAACAATTAAAATTGATTCACCCAATTCACAGAAACAAGAAAGATATATTTAAAGTTAGTATTTGATTAACCTTTTTTCCATGTATTTATTTCATTCCTGTTCTACTATATGTTGTGTATATTTTGTTCTTCTATTTATTTTGTAGGATTGTATAATCTTAGACACGGTAGCCAGGACAGACTTTATAGAGAAGGTGATTTTAGGAAAAAACAAAGACAGCAAGGGTTGACCATGAGAATATCTAGAAAGGATAGTTTTAGGCAGAGGGAGCAGTGAATGCAATGGATTTGAGGTGGCATGCTGCCTTGACTACTCAGATGTGAAAAAGGTACAGTTTTGCTACACTGAAACAAGGAAAAGGAGGAACAATAAGAAATTAGGTCAGAAAAGTATATTAACTTTCTGTTACTGTAGCAAAATACCTGAGAAAATTAATTTAAAAAGAAGAAAGATTTATTTTGGCTCATAAATTTTGATGTCTTGGTCCATGATTGGTTGGCCCCATTGCTTTAAGGAATGTGGTGAGGTAGCGCATCATGGATTGAAGCATACAGAAGAGCAAAACCATTCATCATATGGTGGGGGAAGTAAGAGCAGGGTCCCCATACTCCATTTAAGAGCATATTCTCAATATCTGAATTAACTCTGAAGAGACCCCAACTCTTAAAAGTTTTCACCACTTTCAAGAAGTGCCACCCTGGGGACTAAGCCTTTAACATGTGGAAAGTTAGGGGGTATTCTAGATGTAAACATTTTATCTGTGACTGCCAAAGTCTCATTTCTATCTCACAATGTAAAACACATTCATTCTGTCTCCAAGTACTTCCAAATCTTTCACTGTTTCAGCATTACTCAAAAATCCAATTCCGGAGTTTCTTCTGAGACTCCTGATAAACAACTGTGAGCTCTTGTTAAAAAAAGAATGATTTTCAACACACAATGGCAGATTCTGGAAGGGAAGAAAGGAGAATATAAAGGAGGTACTGGGTCAAAGCAAGACCAAGATCTGGCTGGAACATTAAATCCTATAGCTTCATGTAAGGCTTCTGAGGCACACTAGGAGAAGCTGGGCTCCAAAGGGTTTAATGTGTGTCTTGGTCAGCATTCCCTAGAGAAACAGAATCAATGGGATATGTATATGTATGATTATAAACATGGGATTTATTAGATTGGCCTACAGGACCAGAAGCTAAATAGTTATACAATGACCATCTCTAGGGTAGTGAGCTAGATGAAACAATAGCTACTCTGTCCAAAAACTGATCCTTAAAACAAAAGGGAATTGATGATGCAGCCCCAGTCTGAGACCAAAGGCATGGGAACTCCTTGGGGAGTTGGTATTCAGAGGCTGCTTTGGATGCATAAAGGACCTGGAGTCTAATTTCCTCAGATGATCAAGCGACAGAATACCTAAACAAGAATTGAACTTTCATCTGCTTCTGCTTGCTTGTTCTTCCAATTTTTTTTTTTTTTTTTGTACCGGGGATTGAACTCAGGGGCACCCAACCGCTGAGACACATCTGCAGCCCTACTTTGTGTTTTATTTAGAGACAGGATCTCACTGAGTTGCTTAGCGCCTCGTTTTTTGCTGAGGCTGGCTTTGCACTCGCGATTCTCCTGTCTCAGCCTCCCAAAGTGCTGGGATTGCAGGCGTGCACTACCACGACTGGCTCTTCCAACTTTTTGTTCCATCCAGGACCCCAATCTATTGGGCTGTAAAGTCTACAATTAAGGTTGGTCTCTGCCTCTGTTTGTTGTCCCACATGCCAATCATTCCTAGAAACACCCTTGTCACACCCAGAGGCTTCTTTATCATAAGCATTTTAAAATATGATCAAGGTGACAATTCATATTAATCATCACAGTATCTTGCCCTTTGGCTTCATTTTTTAGTACACATATGACCATGATCTCCGGCTGGCTTTGCACAGTACCTGTAGCTTCTCTCAGCAGACATTCCAAGTTGCTGGAATCTCTAACTTCCTGGGGTCTCCATTGCAGCTGTGACTTCACTCACAGCTTCATGCACACCCATCTCTGAGGCTATTTCCACAGACTCTGATTTATGATACACTCTCAGGTCTCCCAGGCTTTCCTTTAAAATATCCATGGAAGTCTTCAAGACCACATAATTCTTGCATAATACATGACTGCAAAATCAAAATCACATGGATGACACCAGTATCTGCCTCTAGCATGATCTATGACTTGACCCACTTGAAACCCAGGTTCAGTGACCGCCAAATGTCAGTGTCATGACAGTAATGTTTGCCTAGGTGTCCTGAGTGAAGAAGGTACCATAGGACTGTCTTATAACAAGGAAAATCCTTAAAACAAATTTCACTTTGAGCCTGTGATGAGCAGGGGAGAGATTGGCAAATGCATGAGATGGCCTCAACACATTTTTCCTGTTGCCCCCATGCAAAGTTTTTGGCTTCTTTTTAAATGATATAAACAAGCATTATAGCCCCTTCTGTAGCCAGAAGTTCATGAGGCACTTCTTTTCTGACAATACTATAAATTTCCTAAATTTTTCTACTTTGGTCTTCACATCAGTACTCCTGATTCTCACTATAAATTTAGTTAAAAGCAGCCATTAATGTCCGTGCCGTTGTCCAAATGGTGAGATATCTTGAAATTTCCTCCGCCAGAGGCACTGTCACCTTTAACCTCAGCTTTCCACAAAGTCTAAGAGAATGGACAAAATAGAGTCAAATTCTTTGTCACAGTGGAAATAGGATGCATCTATTCTAATTTCTATTTGAATCATTTTCATCTAAACCTTATCAGCACAGGCTTTACTGTCTGCAGTTCTTCTAGTTTTCTGTTCTTCTGAGTCCTCACCAGATTTGTCTGCTGAGCTCTGCTTTGAGCATTTTAGGCTTCTCTAGTATATGCTTTCAACTCTTTGAAACCAGTTCTTAAGCCTTTTCCACATCACCAACTACAATCACAGCAATAATCTCACTGCTCTGTACTGTTTTTGTGTGTTAGTCCACTCTCTGTTACCATAAAAATAATCAGATTGTAAAGAGGAAAGTGAATTTTGGCTAACAGTTTTCAAAGTTTCAGTACATTGATTTAGGGCATTTGGTGAGACAGTACATTATGACTGGGAGCCCATGGAAGAACTAACATCTACCTCTTACCAACCTTGGTGCCAAGCTGGGACTAATTCATTTAGCACACAGGCCTTTGGGAACATTCCAGATCCAAAGAAGCAAGAGATAGCAGAAAGCCTAATGACACAGGGGACTTAATAAGGCACATTGTTTCTACTCCTCGAGGAAAATTATTAAACAATAATCATAAGTAAGTCAAAGCAAGATTGCTGAATGAGGGCTACATACAAGGAATCAGACTCTAAGAAGACAGCAAGTAGGTGAGCACACTAAACAAAAACTTCAAGAATTCTTGAAATCAAGAGTTCATTTCATCTGATAAATATTATGGAGCTTCAATTGCAACGTGTGAGTCAGGATAAAGGGAAAAATTAGGTTGTCAGGCCATTTTTTAAGGTTGTCAGGTCATTCAAAGGTGGTTTAGTTCTTCAAAGCAAGGTAAGCCTTTAGATATGTCAAGAAATGCCAAAGGTCAGATCAAAAGCAGTGAATTTCATCTATGTATGATAGAGAAGAGGGAATGATTGAGATCCTCAGAAGTTTGATTGATATGTAAATTCTCACTGCACTTGACAGGAGGAATTAACCCCTGGACCATTTCTGCTGACTTTTGTACAAGATATTGATGGTAGTGTTGAGAGAAAAATGCATAATTGTAGCCCTACATTTTTCAGATCACTGTCAGTGTAGACATTACATGAAATGAATGTGTTTCCTGAAATCATTCAATATCTTGATAGACTCTGAAGCAGAAGGCATTGATTTGACAGCAAGTAAAATGAAAGAGGCATCTGTAGAATTCAATACCTTTGAACATCAGCAATCACTCCAGCATTTATCTCTTTTTGACACAGTCTTTTGTGATGAGTCACTGCTGATGGAGACAATGGCAAATAGAGAAATTCCACAAAGAAATCTGTTATGAAATTTCCAAAACATAGAGGTAGGAAAAATATTGTGATGCTTTATGAAGGGAAATATATTCTTGATCAGATAAAACCAATCAAATGAACCAATCAATTATAAAAAGCAGTAACTTTGTATAAATGATATACATTATGATGAAAGGACATAGGAAATAAGGGCATTTTATACATAACCTGTCACTAGCAGGCTTGAAAAAGGCAAAGAAGACATATATCTTCATGTATATTAACATATACATATACACATACGTAAATATATGTATGTACATGTATACACACACTCACAAAAATATAAATTTTGACAATCAGAAACATGAGATTCTTAAAAATGCTAGAAAACCGTACAGTATCCATTCTTGACTCAGTATTTTTCCCTGAGGCATATAATACCATTGTTCTTTCAATATTTTTAGAAATAAATATAGCAATAACACATTTATTAAATTGTGAGCTTAAACTTTTTACACATTAATATATGTATACTGGTTTTCTCACCCAAACTTAGTGGCTTTAAGTAAAAAATAATTATATCTTAAATTCTGGAGTTTTGACTTCTGAAATGCCTCTTACAAAGTTAAAACCAGAGTCTATATTCATTTTAGAGTTTCTAAATGATAATAATATTCTTGAATTTTTCAGCTTCTACAGACAGCCTGCATTTCTTGATTTATGGCTATATCCCTCTCTATCTGCTTTTCCTACTTCCTTCTTATCAGAAGTTTTGTGGGTACTTTATCACTACCCAGATAACCCAGGAAAATCTCTCCACATTACAAGATCCTTAATTTGGTCACCTCTACAAGTTCCCTTTTGCCTTGTAAGGTAACATATTTACATGTTTCAGAAACTATCCTTTGGAAAACATTATGGAGACATTTTACTGCCTTACATACTACATAAATTATAACTTCAACTAAAATAATCAAATTCTGTTTTACTAAAAAACAAAAGGAGAAGAACCATACTGTCTTAGTATGTTTTGTGCTGCTATAACAAAATGTCTGGTAATATATAAAGAACAGAAATTTATTCATCACATTTCTGGAGAGGGAGCAGTCTAAGTTCAAAATGCTAGCAGATTTAGCTGTCTGGTGAGGGTTTATTCTCTGGTTTCTTGATAATGCATACCCTGTAGGGGAAGAATATTGTGTCCTCAGTTGACGATAGGGATGGAAGGGCAAAAGGAAGCAAATTCTGTTCCCTCGCGTGGTGGAAAATCTGTAGAGAAGAAACTTGCCATAGTCCCTTTCTAGAATAACATCAATTTATTCATGATGGCAGATCCTAAACACCTCCCAAGAGGCCCCACCTCCAAACACTACCACATTGGGGATAAAGTTTCCAACACTTAAATTTGGGGGGCACACATTCAAATCATAGTACATACAGTGCTTAGAATATATTTCAGCTCAAAGTGTGTACTTTTGTATAAAATAACAACTAAGTTTCTTTACTCTGTTTATAGCAAATAAAAGAAAATATATTTTTACTGATCCTTTATCAGTTCTAATATTTGGTATTTAAAGAGAACTTTGCCTTGTGCTGTGGAACCGGCAATTCTTGGTATCATGTAGACATTATGCCCACTCTCCTATTCTAGATAACAAGGCTATTTCTAAAAATTTTGATTTATAAAAAGATAAAAAGTAGTGATGAATCTTTAAAAATTTCAAATTGACAGCTTAAGTTCTATTTGACATTAATTTATCAAGTGCCTTGAATTTTTATATTGGCAAAATTAGAAAGTAGGAATGTGTATTTTTCATGTCTATTTATAGTTGCTACTGATTGAGCTTCTTCAAAAAAAAATTAAAATTTCCTGAGCTAGATTTAGAAAAGTGTAATAAGTTTAGAGATGTTGAAATATTAAATAAAATACAGTAAGTGATCCATAGCAGTAGATCTTTGTCTCTGGGGCAGGAGTGACACAGAAGTGAAGTTTCCTTCTGCCAATCACAGTCTCATGCTGACATCTTGTCTTGTAGTGAAACTTTTAAGACGTTTTACGACAAGAACTATTTTTCCTCCATTTTATCAGGTAAAATATATTTTCATGGGTTCCAAAGGACAACTGCCAAGACTGGTGCCTATAAACTTTAGAACTGAAGTTTTGTTTTGTCTGCTCTGGGAATGTCAGCACTGTATTTTATCCCCAGTGTGAGGAAAATTATATGATGCATCCATTTTATTTATTTTCCATTAGGCCAATGCACCGGCACTCTAACTCTCAATACAGCAGCACTTGCTAGTGTAACAAGCTCGGTTCTGTGTGTTTGTGTCTCAGTGATACAGAGTCCTGGGAAGTTTTATATTACATTTTCGAATTTTTACTGCTTTGCTGCTAGAACTGTATGAATTTTCCATAAATATTGGAGAAAGAAAGCAATAACCTTGATATTTGTGAGAACTAGTACATAAAACAAGAAGTAGACAGAAACATTTGTTTAGGAGATCTTTTTTTCATATATATTTATACACACACACACACACACACATGCAGACTGCATTGGTTGACAATTCTAATATTCCTGACACTAAATGTAATCACTTTCTTTGATAACAGGTATCAAATCTAATCACTTTCTTTGATAACGGGCATTACTCATGCTCTTTCACTGTGGTTCTTTAATAAAAGAAGCATTACCAAGAAAATGATTCTTTCAGTCTTTCTGTTTTCATTGCTATTCTGATGTGCATGTTGTGTGTGTGTGTGTGTGTGTGTGTGTGTGTGTGTGTGAATGCACATGCACACAAATTTGTATTTATTTTATGATGGATCATTTTTCTCTTATAATTTTTCCTACATAATAATTGTAGTGAAATAAGATAACCAACTTGTGATGAATATATTATTTTAAATATTTTTAAAAGACTAGGTTATACTGTGGTGATATATAATCTTAAAATAGCAGAGGTCCAAAATTACCAAGGTATGTTCTTTTCTCCTATTTGTCCAAGTAAAACCTCCCCAGATGCTGTTGGAGAATATTTACATTATTCCAAATAAAAAAGCAATTTCAATAATACTAAATAAAAGAATATCAAATATCACTAAATAACAAAATATTCTCATGAAGCATCAGACAAAAATTTAAAAAATGGAAAATGTAATAATTATTATAGAAAAAATAGATGAAATAAAATCACCTGAGCAGTATATTATGAATAGACTTATAGAAAAGTGGCAAGTAAACCTATAGAAAAAAGAAATGCAAGTTAAAAATCAGAAAACTTAAGCATATAAAGTAGACAGAGTTACAAAAGAATAGATGGAGAATAAGAATAAAAAGCATTATTTTACAACATAAAGACTAATATCTTTCCAGAACCAACAAAAAGTACACATTTTCCTATTTAGGAATTCTTCATTACCACAGCTAAATTGCATAAATAATCATAGATCCTCACCTAATCTCATAAAGTTGACACAACAACAAAATCAAAAAACAAACAAAATGTGTAAAAGTTAGACAATAAATAGATTATCATTAAAGAATGACAGCCTAAGAATCTAATTTATTTTCCTTTTTTTTTCTTTCTTTTAATCTTTTTAATACCATGGATGATTGAACTCAGGGCCACTTAACTACTGAGCCACATCCTCATCATATTTATATTTTTTTTTAATTTTCATTTTGAGACATCATCTTGCTAAGTTGCTTAGGGGTTGAATTGCTGAGATTGGCTTTACACTTGCTATCCTCCTGCCTCAGTTTCTAAAGCTACTGAGATTATAGGTGTGTGCCACTGCAGCCTTTGTTTTCTGAAAGCAAAGATAAAAGCCAGAGGACAGTGGAGCAATATTTGTATAAGGAAGAAAATCATTATCTAAAGAAATTTGTATATTAAATATAATCTTTATAAAAATTATTCCAACATCACATTTAACAACACTAAGATTCATAATCAACTACAAAATACCATGTTTAGTCAAATTATTGAGACAAAAAGGCAAAGTCATGTGCCTCAAACTACCCTAGTTTAAATTAGATTACAAAGCTATGGGGATCAAAATGGCATGTTACTGGCAAAGAGAGAAGCACATTAATCAATGAAAAAGAACAGAGAGCCCAGAAATAAATGATATTTGTGGTGAACTGATTTTTGACATAGGTACCAAGAACACATAAGCAGAAAAACAGTCTCTTTAAAACAGTGTTAGGAAACTAAAGATCCACATGTGGAAGAAAGAGATTGTATCCTTAGCTCATATCAGGTATAAAAATCAACTCAAAACAGATTAAAAATTTCATCATGAGGCCTGAAAATTTAAGCTATGAGAAAAAAAAAAAAAAAAACAAAAGGGAAAAGATTCATTACAGTAGTCTAGGCATCAATTTTTGGATTTGATCCCTAATCATAAATGATGATAGGAAAAGTACACTAACGGGTTTAGAGCGAAACAAAAAGTTTCTGCATAGCAAAGGAAACAGACAACAGACTGAAAAGACAACCTATGGAATGGAAGAATATATTTGCAAACCACACATCAGACAAGGGGATATAATAAAAAGCAATTAGAATAATCAATAAAAAATAATTTAAATAGGACTAGAGTAGACATTCCTCAAAAGAAGGAATGCAAATAACCAACATTTAAAAAATGCTCATCACTAACCATCACTGAAATACAAATTAAAGTCACAATTAAGTATCATATCAGTTAGAATGGGGTTTAAAAAAAGATGAACGATAAGTGCTGGTGAGGATGTAGGGAAAGGAAAAAATCCTTGTACAATGTTGGTGAAAACATAAATTACTACAGTAATGGAATCCTGCATGGAAGTTCTTCAAAAAACTAAAGTTAGAACTTCCATATGATCCAACAATCCCATTCCAGGACAAATTAGCATGTCAAAAAGATATTTTCACCTTGGGATCACGCATCATTATCCACAATAACCAATGTATAAAATCAGCCTAAGGGCCCATCAGTGGATGAATGGACATAGAAAATGTGATATATAAAAATGAAAGATTGAAATTCTGTCATTTGTAACAACATGGAGAAGCCTATGCTATCCTAGAAGCTAAGCACAGAAAGATTATCACTATGTGATCCACTCACATGTGGAATCTAAACCTTTGAATTCAAAGAAGCAGAGGGTAGAATGATGGTTGCAGGGGCCAGGGGTCAAAGGAAGGAAGAGTTACTAGTCAAATGGCATGAAGTTCCAGCTATATAGGAGGAATGAAGGTTTTTTTCTGAGATCTATTGCACAATATGTAAATTACAGTTAACGATGTATTATATATTTCAAAATTTCTAATTGTAAATATTTCAACTTTTCTCAACATGCAAAATGGAGAAGTATTTTAAATGATGGCTAGGATAACTAACCAGCATATTATAACCATTCCACATTGTATAATCACATTATTATATCATCATATTGTTCTCTATAAATATATACATATAATTTATATATATATATGGATTACAAACTGCTAATCACGTTTTTAAAAACTGAAGAGTATCATAGTAAACAAATATAGCAAATCTAGTTACTTGCTATGTAAGCAGATAAACAAAATATATGGGCTCAAAAGTTTGAAAATAAAATGGTAAAAATATACACAGATGCACACTGAACATAAATGAAAATGAAACACATTTACATTAATTTTTGAAAAAATAGGCTTTAAAACAAAAATAGCTCTGTTAGAGATAATAAGGGTCACTTTTATGTCTGTTTCCCCCAAAAGAACCAAAAAAATGTTAGATGGCAGTAAGAGAATTTCCATCTCCTATTAAAAACATACACATATATGATAACTTTGCAGGCTCACTCTCTGGAAATGATGGGACAGCTATAAGCATATTTTGTAAATAATTCATGTTGGTATGCTTGCTTCATCACAGAAATTCATACTGTTCCTTAACAACAAATGTAGCATTTCCCATTCATGCAGATATTTATTTTAAAACATTGCTATTAGTCAAGTAAGGTTGAGTCTTACTTCATTTACTAATTGAGCAATCATAATCATGTCATTTAAGCATCTAGGCCTTGGTTTCCTTATCTTTAAAATGAGATTAACCTCAACCTAACATATTGAATGGTAAATAACATAATGTATATAAATTATAGTGTCACAATTGAATATTAGCCATTTTTGCTATCTATTTTTCCTCCTACAAAGAGATTCCACATTTCCTAATATAAGACACCCAAATCATTTTTTAAATTATTTATCTGAAAGTATAAACATGGAGACTTCAAATAATAAGATAGCTCTAAAGCAATGTGTTTAGAGAAAAATCAAATGTTAAAAATAACATTGCAAAATGGTTTTTTAACCTGTGTATTTATCACTCATGCTTTTCTAGACCAGCATAGTTGATATTTTCTTTTATTAAGACATTCAACAAATATTTGTTAAGCTCTGCTTTGAGGATACAAAAGTGATTAAGGCAGCTTTCCAAAATTTATTCCATGCCAAGAGCTTAGATAAAGCAAATAAATACATAAATATAATCACTAAAGAGATACGTTCACGTACCAATGTACAGGTTTTGACAAATGATGCTTCTTTCAAAACAAAGACATCTATGTTTGGCAATAGACTAGACATCTCTTCATACAACTTTTCTCTGTATAAACAAGAACTGGATCAATTTTAATGGATGTTGTTTTCCAAGGCTCTGGCATATTGTTGGTTCTTTATACATAACCACATTTGTGGAGTGTGTGCTTAACTGAATGGTATTTATTTTTTTGTTTTGCCCAATTATATTGTTCTATTTTCTTTTATTGCTAATTCACTTCCTTTGGAAAATACTTTCAAATTTTTGTATCACACATATAGCAAAGACTTTAGCCAAAGTAAGCTACACAATTAAGGAAAACCACCTAAATAGCATAAGAACAGAGCGGATACTTCAAAATGCATCTCTGTATGAGTGTGAAACCTAAATATTAAATACATATCCTTGAGCATAGGCTTTCAAACTATGTGACCAACTTGGGAATCCCCTTTTGCCACATTTTAAATGATGCGGGGACTCTGAGGCCACCTGCTCCTCAATATGTAGATTCTTCTTTTCTTTGTTTTCAGTCCATTCCAAGTAGCTTAGTTTCTCTGTAGAAATTCTATGCTTTCTGATACCATTATGTGTGTTGGGATAGCCCTATTGATATTTTTTAATATGAAAATAATTGCAAGCACTTGGGAGCTTGCTAATTTTTCAGTAATGTTGATAGCTTTTTAATCATAGTCATAGGATAATAGAACAAAATTTCTCCTCGTTTGGTTCAAAATTTTCCTAAGTAAAGGAGTTTTAAATTTGAGTGAAACTAGTTCAGTAGAAAGCATAATGTCACAATAAAATATATAGTGTCCATAACTTCAATAACTTTAAAAATTGCTAAACTTTTTAGATGCTTCTTAAGTAATAAAACCATGAATATACTTCTCACAAAACACTTTTCCTTTCAGATACAATATTCTCGCTGTAGCGAATACATTGTTATGAGTATTTTCTGCATTATTTCCTAACAGATGTTCTAAATCATCAAAATAGTGTTTTTGAAAGAATTGTGCGATGTTCAGAAAGCCTTATGAAAATTTTTATATCTAATTTAACCACTTTTGTACAACAAGAATATGAATAGAAACCACTAAAATCTTTGAGTTTTGTTTTGAATCTCTGAACTCATGAATTTCAAGTGACATTAAATTGGCCCTGATAATACCATGGCTGGTTAATGCAGCCCTCATTCACTCTTGAAAGCTACATGTTCCTAAGGAATCTTTGGTTCCATGAAAAAAAAAAAAAACAAAAAAAACACATCATCTCTATTCACAACAGAGACCTGATGGACTTATGTGCTTGGTCATGAATACTTGTGTGCTTTATAGTCTTTCCATCCCAAGAAAAGACATCTTTTTTTTTTTTTTTTTGGTACCTGGGATTGAACTCAGGGGTACTCGACCACTGAGCCACATCCCCAGCCCTATTTTGTGTTTTATATAGAGACAGGGTCTCACTGAGTTGCTTAGCGCCTTGCCGTTGCTGAGGCTGGCTTTGAGCTCGAAAAGACATCTTTTCTTGCAGATGCATAGACTGGGAATTGACACCCAATCCTGCATTAATAGCTGGTAACCAGAGTTGTTCCTCATTAGTCTGGAAACTTGTGTGTTGTACAACAGTTGAAAATAATGAGCAATGTTTATTGGATTGTCAGTTATATTGATCTGTGCACAAAGAAGTCAAATTTAACGTTATCTGTGATAATAATTACATTCATTTAAGAAAGAGAAGCACTGACATTTGGGCAACAATATTGATATTATAGGTAAGTTTTAAGAGTATAATCAAAATCAAAATCAGTTTAGTACAAGTCAAATGAAAGTTAATTAATTCAACATACCTCTCTTGATTATTTGACATATTAGTGGTCAGTTTTTGAGATCGCAGAATCATATTTTTAGTGTAGAAATGTATTGGGCAGAAGTATAGATCAAAGAAGAAATTTGAACCTCAAAAGTGATTTTTGATGCCTTCAATTTAATTAATAAAGTCATCATTCTGTATGTTGACTCAGGATGATTCTTTGTCCCTTTAATATATGCTGAGAGAATCTCCTTATTAGGAAAAAACAGGATTTCTAGAAAGATTTCTTCACTGAGAATAAAGTAAAAGAGAAAATTTTAAGTCCTTAGGATGTTTTAGTTGCAGGGTGCTATGGTTCTGGAATATAAAATATTATTCATAGGAATGTTTCTTCTCTTTGTCGTCAGACCCCAAAAGGGAGTTTAGTAAGAGTGAATGGATGAAATTATGTCTAAGCAAGCCTTTGCTTGTACATACAAAAATAAATAAATATTGAATAAAATATCTTATAAATTTTGCAGAGGAAAACTTATTCCTTACTTTTTACAGCAACATAACCTTGAAATACTTGAATCTGTTGCTGGGCACTGTGGTACGCACATGCAATTCCAGGTCCTTGGCGGCTGATTCAGGAGGATTGCAAAAGTTTA